>CAAKHC010014636.1:0-31525 GCA_901007825.1 Macroramphosus scolopax | reverse complement strand
GACCAGTATGTACTTAAACGTTCCCTCTGGATCAATCTCCACATCGGGGATTTTAGCCAGGGCTTCTGCCATTGCAACTGCTGCTTTGCTGAACTGTCAAGAGACTGTCAAACCGCTCAAAGATCCTCAAGCAACAAACAACACGGTGCTACAAATACCTAATTTGGACAATGACGTTCCTCTTCCTGTCTTAAAGAGACAGACTCTTTATAAACTGTGGCCACGTGATTAGAGGATCCGGCATTATCAGACTGGCGACACCAAGTGGTGGGTGGATGGAAATGCAGGAATTATACAACTTTTACAAACTAAGTTCATAGTCTGATATCAGACGTTACTGTCTTCTCACTTCACTGTCTTTCCGTCTTCAGTCTGTCATTGCCTCTACTCCAACCCTGGAGACCTATTGACACCTTATGAGAAGCTGACGGATCACATTCATATATGGATACAGAAAGATACAGAAATGGTTGGTCCAGTGCAAAAGCACCAGACTAACACATCTATCAAACTGTCAAACTATACAGCGCTGATTAAATGCGATCAAGATCCTGCTTCTGTATTGGCTATATCTTGCCCTCAGATGTTTTCAAAAAGATGTTTTAGTTTGTGTGATTTATCTCTTCCTTTGGACAGAGAAACTTTTCCTCTTGTGCGTCCATGAGTGAGGTCAGAGGCCAGGGTCTTAGCTGGTAAGGATGTAGTTCTTGGATCAACAACATTTCATCAGGACAGATGTTTTTTCCTGCAGGTGCCGGACTTACAGATGTCTATAATTTATACTTATCTACAGTATATACACTAATTTGCCACTTTTAGTAGGTAAATAGAACAAATGTAGTGTACATGTAATACAACAGCCGAACAATAAATCCTCCCTCGATGAGAAGAATAAATATCAGCTTTTTGTGAATATGTTTGAGAGAGGTGTATTTTAATGGACTTTTTGGAGGATTATTTGTGTTTCTGTTACAGGTTTCCCTAATATTTTGTTGCTACCATTCATACGATTTAGGGTTGAGAGAATAAAAATAATAGTAATTATTAAAGTAGTACTAAAAGTATTATGTCAAAGTTGCAATATATTACAAAAATAAAGTGATTACATTTGCTTTTCCATTACCCACTCTTTCATTGCACGTGGAATAGTAACCACTTGAAGCTGTCAAAGCTCCTCTCTTGGGCTTTGTTCCGTATGAGTTTATTAGTGAGTTTATATTATTAGTCAGGGGAAGGGGTGGAGGTTAAGAGGTGTTGGGCAGCAGTAGCTATTATCCAGAGCGGCGGCTCTGAAAGGAAGGATATTTAGTGTCACTTCTGGAAACAACAGCCAACAGGCGCCTCTGCTCCCGCAGCAAACATTTCCCATCCCCAGACACTCATTAAAGACACCAGAGAAGTGTTTGTAGCCACCATCACATTCCGTTCTTTTCTTCCTTCCTTTGATGAGCATATCCTTTAACAAGACATGTCAAATTTTAACTTTGAAAGGGATGTTCCAGTCTTTTAGGCTTTTAACCTTCCTTGCATCAACCTGCATGAATCATCCAGCAGACTCGTGGAGCCCGGACGTAAAAGACATCTGTCTGCTTCACAGACAGATGTCTAATAATATTTCCAAAAATAACTCCTAGCTTTCATTTGATGAGCAACTTTTAAAAGATTAATAGGAAACCGTGGGAATACCCAGTCTCACTCTCAGACACTTTGTCTTATCAGTAGAAAGGATTTCACAGCTACCAAAAGTGCAATTTCCGTCTCAGTTGTCTTTCATACATTTGTAAAAGTGGTCTGTGCTGCTGTGCCTTCCATAGGAAACGTGGAGTCATTGTTATTCTGTCCTTGCCGCATGTGACTACAGTCACATTTTGTACTACTAAATACATTAATAAATACTCCAAATAGAAAGTTCTGCAATGAAAATTGTTCTGTGAAAGCAGAAGTATAAGCAACACAATGTATAATGTCAATATTGAAAGTTAAAGTACACATTCGGTAGAAAGGCCTCTCTCTCTTTGTGAAATATCATTATTTATATGAGCTGTTATTATCATCATGATTGAATCTGTGATTCATAACATAAAACAATCAATTTAGCTTCTCTTAATACTTTTTATTGCCCAACTGAATCCCGAGTCGTTGGTGTTCAAGTCAAAGCCGAGCTGCTAGAATATTTTATGATTTTGCTGATGTGAGTCTAATGTAATCAAATTTGTGTAATGACAGAAATTATAATGACAATAATGATAAACATGATATTATTTCCATTAGTATGATTATCATTATTATTATTAGTAGTAGTAGTATGAAAATAATATTAACAGGCACTTCTACTAGGGAAAAACGTTTTTTTTGCTTCGTAGGAAGAACATGCGACGGGATAGAGAAAGTTTCCAAAGACCCTGTTGGGGAAGTAGTGGAGGGGGAGGGTGGGGAATTTCCACTGAACAAGCTGCTGATAACTTACAGGAAGACTGGACCGAAGTGTATAAAAGCAGGCGGTGCAGCTCATGAAACTCCAAATCATCTCAGAGACTTCTGTAGCTGATCTGACTCACTCATCACTTAAAAATGGTGAGATTTCAGCTCAAATCCAGATCTATTTTGTGCAAATATATTACTTGTTTGCTTGTATTCAGTGATGCTTGTGGTGTAGATTTACCTTGATTAATCTTTTTTTATTCTCACAGTTCTGCTTTGGACTACGTCGGACCCGTGGATGTCAGCAATCTGCATCATGTACCAACTTGGTCATCATCTTCTCAAGTATGTAAATCTATTTACAATTTTCTTCATTGTTGTTTAAATTCATCATTGCTGCCTCACAATCTAATATGTGACTCTGTCCTCCATCTTCAGTGCTTCACATGTGCACCAGTGTAGCAGGCTGGTCCTACTTCTTCTCCAACCACACCATGGACTGGGAGAAAGCTAGAGCATGGTGCAAGGAAAGCTACACAGACATGGTGGCCATCCAGAACCAGGAGGAGATCGGGCATCTCAACAGCTGGCTGCCCAAAAAAGACGGCTACTATTGGATTGGCATCCGCAAAGTCAATAACGACTGGACCTGGGTGGGGACCAACAAGACTCTAACACCAGAAGCGACCAACTGGGCAAAGGGTGAACCAAACAATGGAAAGACAAGGAAGCGTCGGGTAGAAAGTGAGGATTGTGTGGAGATGTACATCCAAAGGAGCGAGCAGCCCGGCAAATGGAACGATGAGAGATGCGGGAAGCTGAAGACGGCTCTGTGCTACGCAGGTGAGCAGAAGTTAGGGATCAGGACACAAGAGCTGCGCATTGCTGTTGCGTTTGTAGACTTCTTCTGAGTTTCTGTTTGAAATGATAGATTCTGTGCAATCAATGTGAAAGTACCTCTCTTTTTTCTCAGCCGCCTGTCAGGTTGACTCATGTCGCTATGGAGACTGTGTGGAAACCATCAACAGCCACCGGTGCGACTGCTTTGAAGGCTTTTATGGAGAGAAGTGTGAGAAAGGTAAAAAAAACAAACAAACACACAATGATAGATCATTTAAAGTTTTGTTACTTTCATACATGTCCAGTTTGATATATAATTGTGTCTTGCTTTCTGTGTTGGTAGTTGTCAAATGTAACAAAGATGAGGTGACCGTCCCGGATAAAGGAAGTGTGACTTGCACCCATAAGCATGGAGATTACTCCTACGACTCCCTGTGCCACTATTCCTGCGAGGAAGGATACCAGTCGACTATGCAACAGCCCCTGAGGTGCACTGAGGACAAAACCTGGTCAGAGTCACCTCCTACATGTGAATGTGAGTTGCAACATTTTTTCTTTGTGTGCATGTTTAATATTGACCCCGAAGGTGATATTGATGAGTGGACTGCAGCTTCAAGTGATTGCGTTCGGAGCAACTTCATTTTAGAACAAAGGAAAACCTGCTGTCATGTGATGTTAATGATCCTTTTTCCTCCCCCAGTGGTTCAGTGTCAAGAGCTTTCCCGTCCGGACAGAGGATCCATGAAGTGCTCAAATCCTCTGGGCTCCTCCAGCTACAAGTCCACCTGTGTGTTTACCTGTGACGAAGGCTATTTACTTGTTGGTTCCCCATCTGACACCCTGCAATGTGAATCGTCAGGAGAATGGAACAACTCACAACCTTTCTGTGTTGGTATGTGCACATTTCGTATGTCACCTTGCAGGACTTCATGTTCTGTTGCTAATATATTGTGTATTGAATCTGATTTTAATGAGGAAAAAAAGGATTTTTCAAAGGCTATTGCTGACCCCTGTTCCTCCTCTGTTCTGCAGCTGTCCAGTGCCCGGCTCTCGAGGACATACAGGACGTCGAAATAAGCTGTGGAAGCGATGCAGATATGAGGTTCAGCTATGGGAACACCTGCAACTTCAGCTGTGCGCCCGGTTATAAACTGGTGGGACCGAGCAGGGTCACATGTACGTCAGCTGCGGAGTGGAGTGAGAGGACGCCCCACTGTGAAGGTGAGTGTAATTCCACAACCCTCTAATCTATTTGTTTTGTTGCATCAACTAGTACATTGAATGAAATGTATTTTAACATTTATTTTGCCTTTCTTTTGTTAGCCATCTCTTGCCAAAAACCAGAGGGAGACGCTCCCCTTATTACCCTGTGCAGCCGACCTCTGACTGAGCTACGGCCAGATTCCACCTGCAGCTTCAGCTGTGAAGCCGGCTTTGAACTACAGGGAGCGCACACGACTCAGTGTTCTGACGATGGGCAGTGGACTACAGCCATACCTACCTGCAAAGGTAGATACACGTTTTGACATGCTTGCAGCACTGCTAACATGCTACAGGACTTCTTCCAGATTAGTTATGCATTGCAATGACATCTAATTGCTCTTTTTTTGCAGCACTTGGATGCCCCGCTCCTGAGATTCCAACAGGAGGTCATATGAGCTGCACCTCTTCTCCTTTTCCTTCTTCTAATGGGACCCCTTATCCACGAGACACGGTCTGCACCTTCAGCTGCGATGAAGGACATGAGCTCAAAGGTTCACTGAGCATGGAGTGTACACATTCAGACCAGTGGACCTCCACACCACCAACCTGCTCAGGTACATATATCAACCGATTCACATTATTTATAATCCTTATTTATTTTGAGGCTCAAAGAGGCCTTGGGCAAGTGTTATATTTCAATTATTTTATCGATGTGTGATAATTCATATTGAAATTCTTCCCACAGCCGTAAGATGCCCTCCGCTTGAGGCTCCTGAAAATGGCCGTATGAACTGCTCAGATGATGAGCCAGTTTATAACACCCAGTGCTCCTTCACATGCAATCAGGATCACACATTAGACGGCCACGAGCAGCTGACATGTGATCGTCACGGCATTTGGAACGGAGAGACACCGATGTGCCAAGGTAAAGCAACACAAAAGGAACAGATACGAAATAAATTAAAACGCAAGACAACAGTCAAATACAAGTTTTTGTATCATAAAATTAATATATGACCATGTTTCTGCAGCTCCAAGTCTTACTGTGATGGCCTCTTGCTTGGGAGTCGTGGGCACCCTGTCGTTATCCGGTCTCTCTCTGGCCATGTGGATCCTGAAACGAATGAGGAAGAAGGCAAACAAGTTTGAGCTGAACAGGTGAGACGAGCATTCATCCCTCTTAAATGATACATTTAGAACAAGTTGATTGAATTTGCATCGCTTAACATCTTCTATTGTCTTTTTTTCTGACAGCACCTCGGACATAGAAGATCCTCCACAGGTCTACAAGAACAGCATCGACAGCCTCATCTAGAGCCCGGTTATATTCTCAAGGGGCAACATATGACAATATATTGTTAATAAACTGGCTGCAAGTCACCAGTCACGTATTGTAAACAATAAGTTTAAGATATTGTACATAAAACTGTAATTGAATATTCAATAGTAAAGCTATTGTATTTGATCAGTTTTGTTAAACTCTAGAAAAGGTCTATAATGTGCTCTTTGATTGTTTTTTAGACGCTTATTTTCCTCCCAAAGGGAGTTTGATATTGAACACATTGTTCTACATCTTTCTGAATGCTGCAAAGGTGGCTCGTCTGATGCTGTTGTGTTGACACAAAGCACCGCGTGCCACCACGTTCTTGCCAAACTGTGAATAATATCAGTATACTAATTTCAATATTTATGTCATATTTATTTAACAGGTGTAATTGCATGTTGAATGTTCATCCTTATGTCTGTATGTCTAAAACAGTGTTGATGTGGATTCATAATAAAACTTCAAAACCATCAGTTGCTTCAGGTTGATTTTGTTTTTATGCATTTCCAACATCAGGACCAACAAACTGCATGTGTTCAGTTAAAAAAAAAAACGTAGCATGTAACATGTGACACACTGGCAGTAATACTAAAGTACTTTAGTGAAAGTAAAGTGTCCTTATCAAAGAGTGACGTCCGGAAATATTTGAAGTAGAGAGTCAAATTCCTAAAGTTTGACTTTTACTTTCAGTATTTAAAAACAGAAAGTAAAAGTGTGATTTGCTTTGAACTGGAGTTGATGATTGACATCGGAGTAGCAGAAGATGAGCAGATGATAAGTTGGCAGTGTGTCAGTTTTTCCTTTCCACACGTCCACAACTTCACAATTAACCCACTTTTTGTAACTTAAAAACTTGGTGAATGTTGGTTTCTATGAAGGAATAATACTTAGATAAATACATTGAAGTGTGAAAGTGCAGTTTCTTTACTTTAAATGTAAAAGGCAGAAAAGTAAAACACACCGTCCAACTAATTAAATAAAGTACTATCAATAATATTAATAATATGCCTTTCTGTATGTGTTGTCTGAATTTGCACGGTGGTTTTCTGAGCATTGAGCATGTGTTGGTCAAATTGATGAAGATGTTTTATATTGCTTGTGTTCTGTCTATTTGCATATGATATATTAAGTTGCAATGAGCTGAGACGCAGATGAAGAATCATCTTTGACAAACAAAAAGTCCAAAATTGGAATGTTCCAACTCAACACCAAAAGTCAGACAGGTTCGTATTTATTCTTGATTTATTATTGTACATTAGAACAAGAGTTCAGTCCCTGAACTCCCTGGACAACGCTGAGCTATTCCTACATGCTGACCGTGCTGAACTGCTGAGGGGTCCAGGATACAATAAAGATCTTTCTCTGTCATCCACATTACGGGGGGTCATGACAGAGGTACGCGGCGGAGGAAGAGACATTACAAGTGTGATTTGTGTTGCAGATCATCCTCACTGTTTGTTTTCACTGAGTGTTCAGTGTCAGCACTTTGTGGGAGGTAGAAATAGATGTGATTTCTCACAGGAGAGCGAAGGTGTCGGTGCTCTCTGTGTCACTGCAGGAGGTTACGCTCTCTTTGCCATTTGTCAATCTGCTTATCTGTCAGGTTGTTCTTTCGACATCTGCGTTTAGCTTTCCGACATTCCCTCTTTTTCTATTCCTGCCGATGTCTAATCTTCCACAGAGATCTTTTCCAACCAAAGAGCGCCTTCAGCCGCAGT
The DNA here is from genome assembly GCA_901007825.1 of Macroramphosus scolopax. NCBI lineage: Eukaryota > Metazoa > Chordata > Actinopteri > Syngnathiformes > Centriscidae > Macroramphosus > Macroramphosus scolopax. Next base: position 24,019 of record CAAKHC010014636.1, on the reverse strand, counting down.
GGGTGAAAGGGCATCAATAACATTTGTGGTTTTAACAGTTAAATTATCAGCAAGCTCGTTGACTGAGACCCAAGATCTGCCCAGGTTTCACTCTCAAAGCCCCCACAGGGGTAATCAGAGAGAGCAGCATCGATTACCACAACCTTAGAAACACTGAGGCCCTTGGAGATGATTACATCTGTAGCATGCCCTTCGCTGTGTGTGTGGGCTGCATCACAGAATAACTAATTATAGCCGCAGCTTGTGATCATAGGTGAGTGTGGGAACTTTCAAAGTTTTTTTAACAGATTAGTTTTTCATGCACGGCTGCAACAAAGAGCCTGTTGAAGTATAACCAGCCGTTAAATTTATCCATCAACATGTGCATTCACTTTGTACAGTAAACATCCAGGTATTCTATGATGATGTTGTACAGGGTTGCCTTAGACAAATAAAAGAGCTTGACGCTGCTCGCTGCTCAGAGCAAACTGACATTCACTTACAGAACTGCAGACTCGGCTGTTTGATGTGATTAGAAAAACACAGACTGGGAAACAGATTTCAAAGGAGCTTTGTTACTCATTAATCATCATAGGTAAGTCAGTAATCTCTCATTCATCGATCTGTATTATACTTATATTAAAGTCATTATTGTACTACCTCCTGGTTATTTTGCTTTAAAAACTGTGTTTGTTTTAGGTTGCTGTCTGAGGATGAAGTGGACACTAATCGTCATCCTTGGTGGGTATCAGTTGTAACAGTAAGGGAAGTGTATGGTTGCTCTCTTCACCTGAGACATCTCATGGTCCATGAGTGTAATAAATGACTGACACTTTTTCTCTTTCATGCTGTATGTTAGCGGGCTACTTAGCCGAGATTGCCTTGGGCTGGACGTATCATTACAAAAATGAGACCATGAATTGGACCCAGGCCAGAGAGTGGTGCCGGACCACATACACAGACATGGTGGTCATCCAAAGCCAGGAGGAGAACGACTACCTGGTGTCTTGGCTGCCAGAAAGAGACATGAGCCCATATTATTGGATTGGAATCATAAAGAAACGCAAGAACGATAAGTGGACCTGGATTGGGAATAACAGCACGTGGATCGGTGAGAAGTCATGGGCGGCCAACGAGCCGAACAACAACCACAGCGCGGCGTTCTGTGTGGAGATCTACGTCAACAACGGAACCAACAAGGGGAAATGGAACGACGAGCAGTGTGCAAATCAGAAATACCCTGTTTGTTATGAAGGTATTGAAATTATACTGAAGGTTGTTTCTGATTCTGAGTAGAATCTGTTTTAATATTTGTGCTTTTACCGTGACAGCCCAATGTAATGCAAACTCCTGTGGCAGAGGAAGATGCCAGGAGACCATAAAAAACACCACCTGCCTGTGTGACCCTGGTTTTGAGGGGGACAGGTGCCAGACAGGTAAGGAGGGTGATCGGGGAGCTGAGAGCCACTGAGGAATCATCATATCTATAATACTTGAATCAGCATGTATCTGCTCTACTGTAACTGTATCCCTGATAAACTTCAACCTGTCAGCGCCCCCAGCTGTGGAATGCCCACCTCTGTCTCAGCCTGATGCATACCTTATCTGCACGGGGGGAAACCAGACAGTCAACTCAACCTGTCGATTCACTTGCTACCCGGGCTTCCTGATGATCGGCGCTCCGGATGTTACGTGTGGGATCACAGGGGCCTGGAGCGGCCCGAGGCCCGTTTGCACAAGTGATTAATTCAAGTTATTTCATTGTATTATCAAAAGTAGCTGTCACCTGCTTCGTCTGGGTATCTTTGTTATCATTGGCAGCAGGAGCAGCGGTACTATTAGTAACGTTTAAGGAAGTTGTGCGTGTATATCGTGTGCTTTATTTTCTCAGGCTACAAACACGCCTTCATGGCCATGGCGGGGTGCGGAGCGTTCACTGCCTGCTGCTGCATCTGTTTTTGCTGTCTGAAGCACAGACAAAGTCAGTGCTTGTCAATTGCTCCCTACAGAAATACAGATTATTATGCCAACAGACCTCAACAAATGTGTTTGTTCATACATTTTCCACAGGAAAAAAAGATTCCCAAGTCAGGTCAGTGTTGAAACTCAGCTCTTGTCCAAAGCTGCTCCGCCCATTCCTGCACCATTTGTTGATATTCTGCATCTGATGGCGTTGCAAAATTGACACAGTGTGTTGCTCTTATACTGCTTATGTCCTTTAGAATGCCTTATTATTACTTATATATATTATTATAATGTAACTGTTTCTATTATTCATGAAGTGTTCCATTAATGTCGATTGTCTTCCTTCACAGGCAGGACACCGAGACACCCACTGAGGTGCAAGGATGAAGAACAACCAGTTAGTTTGTGTATTAATTTAGATCTAGAATCAGCTATATGCAATTAATAATGTAAATTATCTTGCAAAGAGTTTCATGCTGCACAGGCTGTACAGTATGTGCCAGGATATGCCAGTGAGTGTTTTGTCTAATATACTTGTTCTTAAAGCTTAAATGGAAAACATTGCTTTGATATAAATTATATTGTCATGCACAATTTCATTCAAACTGTTTGCATTTACCATTTTGAATTTTCTGTGGTATTAAAGATTTAACATGATGAACCTCACCGTCACTCTGTGTGTGGCTCAATGTGCATGCGTGCATGTGTGTGACCTTGTGTGTGTCACCATTACATTATTATTGCCGTCAGTGGCGGGTTCTTCCTGGCAGGAAGTAACTGTAAAGATGATAATGCAAAATCGGACACAGACCCGTTCCCTGAAGGACAATTAGTGCTGTTTTTCCATCTGACGTCAGTGACTGAGTGACCGATGACGAATGAAACGGTAAAAGCTTTATGATATCCGTGCAAGTGTTACATGCGTTAGTGCATTATTTTAAAACCCTGTGATAGCACAGATTGAAATTGCCTAAGATACGTCTGTTTTAATCCTGTTGGCATCATATTCTTTCCTCCACCAGAATATGTCGTCTCATTAGGACGACCTCAGCCTCGGCCACAAATAGACACAGGTTGAGGCCCGTCTGTGGTATTCGCACTTCCCAGACATGATGGCCAACGAGAACCAGGAGACCGACTTCCCTAATAACATCCTACGTGTAAATCCCAAAGATTCCTGGAAAAGCATTCACAAAGTCTCAGAAATGTGAAATCCGGTGGGAACAAACAAGAATGTAACGACAAGAGGCTCAGAATTGGGCCCCGGGGGAGCCGGATGACAAAGCAGCTACGGACCGTCTGATATCCTTTAAAACACGCTTGATATCATTAATTGACACGTATCATGACTCCAAATTTGCCATAGCATGTGAGATCTCTTTGTGGAGACCATTGGAGCCATATTGTTTATGATACGATCTTGTCTTGTTTGTTTCTCTTCGATACCTCAGGTTTACAATCGTGTGAAAAACCCCTGCTGGATCCAGAGCAACCTCTCACTGCTGTTTCCATCCCGATGGGTCCAGTCGTTTCCACTGTGAACTTGGCTCTAACTTAGGAATGCCCAGACTGCGATGCCAACCCAGTGGCCGCTGGTACCACCCGTTTCCTTTGTTTCAAAGCATGATATCATCTGCGACTTCAAAACGATTGTTATTTCAGAAGTCATAGAGACAATTATAGGTGAACCGTGTCCAGTTGGGAGCCACACCCACGTGACTGGAGGCAATATGAAGGTCACTGGACAGGAGCAGATACAGCATGATGTCACCGTCTCAGCATGTTCTGACAGCTGCAATCTGACTAAATGATTTGTTGTTCTTTACCCAAAGATAAATGAATGACGTCATGTTAATACCGGCTCTCAAGCCCTGTCTGATTATTATATGTAACTTTTATATGTGACTGGTTCTTAGTTCAGTGTGTAGTCACATCCTGACCAGACTGCACCGCAGATCAAATCCAGGTCACACCTGTTGTCACTTTCCTTCACACTCATTTATGTCTGCATTGGCCAAACAACATTGTGGCTGTAAGTGGGTGGGCGGTTACTGTTTCCCTTGACGATAAAAGTGGAGTCAGAATACAAAGCTAACAAACGTGTTTCAGGAGCAATGCAATGCACTTTAGCAAATCAATGCACTGTGAGTGGTTTCTGTTTTTATCCCTATTTTCTTAACTGGTGAGGCAGTCATGACGTGTGTGTGGATAACTTTGGAGCCTTTACGTTATCTGACAGGAGGAATTCTACGTGACTGGAGGCAACACAATCCCGTGTTTGTCCTCAGGACTATGGAGCAGACATACACCTTACAGTGCATGCACAGGTGTGTGACCTTTGACACGTTTGTCTCGTAGCCCCCTGAAACGTGAAGCAGGTTTTCTCTCTGAACTCTCCCAGTCGTGGTTCCTTAGTCTGCTCTTATTGCTTTGGTCTTGGTTCTCAGTGCTCATTAGGCTGTGAGGAGGCCTTTGTCCTGGATGGGACAGCTCAGACAAAGTGCATCTATTTGGGCACGTGGAGCAGAGAAACACTCGGCTGTTAAATGAATGTATGCAACATCATAATCAACTCAAGAGGAAACACACCTGAGATGATGATTTGGTCCAAAACTGCTGATTCTACTTCATGTTAATTCTTTTGCTTAATGTTATTTACAGCACGCTCACGCCCCCTGCTGGTCAAGGAGAACTGCAGCCATCCACTCTCCGGTTTAATGGTTCCCACACCAACTATGACCTGTGATACCTCAGGCCACCGGGGTCAGGATGAACCTCTCAACTTTGGCTCCCAGTGTCTTTCCACCACACTGACTCTGAATTACATGTAATCATTGCCTTTGATAGAACTTGCCTGTGTGTGTTATAGGACACCTGTGATGGTTACTGCTTTATTAAAAGACAGATTTCTTTAAAACAAGACTCCAATCATGTCAGAGGCTCTGTGAGGAGGTTCTTCTTTCCACTGAATGTTAACGATGACAACATACTGACGTTTAGCGTGTATAAACCGAAGTGACATGCTAAAGGCTGAAAAAAGAGGGTATTGAACATATTATATCTCCAAAGTAATCACAGTTCATTCTGAGAGGGACATGAATCTGTGCATCATTATTTTGCTGACAGTGTTTCACACAAAACCACAAAAGAGAACCTTATAACTGCATTAGAGGAAAAGACTTTTTCTTCCGAGAACTAATCAAAATGTTTCCAAAGTTCCATGACAACAGAAGCAATAGTTGAGATATGAGACTCACTGTCGTGATGTTATATCATCACACACATTCTCAGATAGTTTTTAAATGTAAGTAAGCGATCAGCAGTTTTTGGATTATTTCAGCTGACTCAACACTGCACACCAAGCACATTTATCTGCCCTTGTTTCCTCTTTTGCAGGAGTGATACGACCAGAGCTGAGCTGGAGGAGAGCTCAGAGGAGGCTCCCAATAAATGTCACTGGCCAAAACTAAAACTGGTGTAAGGAAAGCTTTAAGTGGCTGAGATGTTTTCAACAAGTGTCAAGTTGAACAGTGCGGGACGACCCTATTGCTCAGTTTACCCACATTTGACCTCCTCCTTAGGGGCTAATACTGAGGGGTCAATCAGGGTCGGCCAGAAGACCTCTGGATGCCAAACTGCCACACAATGTTGATTTAGCTCATTCAGGGGTCAGAAAGCTCTTTTAATAATGAGTAATGCGGGGAGATAATGTATTATCATTCTAAGCTCAGCGTGTAAAACTGTTTTTCTACATTTAGGAGCAAATAATTACAGAATCAGGACTAATAACTACGACTGAATACAGTGTTAAATAGATGTTTCCCTATTCATTGTATGGCTGAATCTGCTGTCCAGAATCCTCCCCGTGTATCTGTGCCAGACATCGAATCAGTATGTGCTGTAAAAGGCCAATAGACTATCTTCAGCAAAGCGTGTTCATCTGTTTTGGCGCTGCAGCAGCATGAAGCCAATTATAGTGGTTAAAAGACAGAGGGTTTGTGGCCTGTGGTTGGCATGAAGGATGCAATAAATAACCGTACTGTTGACAGGAAACTGTTTGGCGACCGTCAGAATAATAATGAGGTTATTGCTACCCACTGTGACCGTATGATCATGGTTTGATTATTTTTCTCATCCCACACACTGCTGCTGGCAGCCATATATGCGTGCCAACTGTGCACAGACTTGCACACAATAAGGGAAAAAGCCCTGCAGGTGTCCACCTTGGCTTCCTTCCCTGATATTCAAGTCTGGCTTTTTTCTCCCTCCATCTATGTCTAAAGATAAAATGCATCTTGATACTTTGGTGCATACAACAAAGAGTGTTGTTCCTCCTAACGTATGAGCATGCACATGCGCTTGCAGACACTCAGAGCGTATACAAAGACGGACTCAAAGACAGACTCGAAGAAACATACTCCGCTGCACACTTCTTTGCAGTGGTTGGCAGGAGCATACCGCGGTGACAGACAGTTAGATTGTTCCTGACCATTGACTTGCGCCCTGTGCTCTGCAAGGTCTGATTTCATAGTGGGAAATATGAGATGAGTCCAGGAGAGGGTTCATGGCGAGGGCAAGGAGGCACCCCATACAGTGGGGCTTCATATCTCTGTGTCACCCTGGGCATTCTCCCCTGACACAGCTTTCAGCCCCACCGTTGTCTGGAGCCCCCTTCTTGTGTTTTTTTTTCAACCTCCCTCCTCAGGATTGGTGCATTCCAGCTGGGCACGGTGCCTGGGTGGTCCCCCTCCCCTTCGGTCCTCTTTAACTGGAGGAAGGAAAAGACAGAAAAATGCAGCGAGGCCCTTTGACCGCGAGGAGCACAATGTGAGCGTTGATTGTGGCGGCGTGGATGCGATGCTTACCTGCCACTGACCCATACTGCTGTCATAGCCCAATCTGATGATTCACCCAACAGCCAAGGGAAGATGCTTCGCTGACCTGTCACCTAGATCGGCCTGATAAGGACTGAGGATGGACTGACCTGACTCTAACCCTCAGCACGAATACCTCGTCTTCAAACAGTTACAATGCCACGCTTCATGCTGGATGTTCACGGTAGCATAGCCATTATTTTATTGATCACTGTTGATTCATTCAAAAAGAGCAGCATACACACATTGTGAGAATAAATACAAATACACACTCAAACAGCTATTTACATGTAGCTGCAGTTATAATCTCATAATCCGACATTCAAACATGGTGAGAGAGGTCTGACAGTATCATGCACCCACAGGGACCTTTGGAAGAGCCTGTGTTGTACATTGGGGTTGTAAAGCATAAAACGCAGTCGTTTAGTCATGTTTATATGGAGGTGCACATGGTACATTCGCTCTTTGTTAGCCTGATCGCCACTGATTTACAGAATATTGCATGGTATCACAGTGTACCCACGACCCATTGGCAGTAATTTTGCACCCTCTTCCTCCCTCAGCTACCTTGTGCACGGTCCAGGAGGATAAATAATGGGACCAGAGAACGTTGCTGAGTGAAGGAGATCACTTGCTCCTCTGTGAGTCCGAGCTTCACCCTCAGGATGTGAAGTAGGAGTCCTGCATGGAGTAGAGGCGGTCGATGGGGGTGAGTAGAGAGGAGTCACCCAGAGACAGGCAGTCGTCAGGCACGTGGCACAGAGGGTCTTTGTCTATGTCACCGTAAAGTGTCTTAAAGCCTAAAACAGACACAACATCAATGATCAGTGCAGAACGAAAGACGAACCAGACTATCTGCTGTATGCAGGGACAAAACAGTTTGGTGGAGTTGAAGAAGTGTTAATCTGTGTAAAGGGTGGACAAATTAAAAGAAGGTGCAAGAAGAACGCCAAGCAATCTGAGAGTAGTTAAAATAAACACCCTGCAACAAATTCTGTAAGATTATATTCTTACATCATAAGGTTAGGAAGGTTTTGATTTGATTTGAGTTTTATAGTTGTATTATCATTTTACATTATATTTCTGATATATTTTGTGGGTATTTTCTTTTGTCTACTGTTACTGGTTTAAGGTTTTCTTTGAAAATTTGCCAGATATATTCACGCAAATTGAAATATATACTATTCCACGCATTTTGAAGATGTATTCTGTATTTTTCGGGATGTTTGCCAATACCTGCTTAAGAATCATGAGCCCCATTTAAGATACATTTTATGAAACCTGCACAGGGAAAAATCTATTCTATTCTTATTCTTATTATTTTTAAAAAATGATTAACTTTTTTATACTTTGCAATAATTTCTAATTGTTTAATTGTATGTAATTGCAGAAATTAAGGATTACCCTACGTAAAATTATCTGTTTTCAATAGAAATTGCAAAATATATCAAAATCAACAAATAAAGTCTTCATTGCACTTTTATTCTAGCTTTGTGTTTTTTTTAATGAAGATGAATGGAAGGAAACAGAACAGTGTTTCACATTGTCTTTACCCAAAATGATAATTATGATTCTGATTACATTTGCTAATGGAACATTTTTATGTCAATAATAATAATAATAATAAAAATATATTTTGGCAGACATTTTCAACATATTTGAATACTTTGGGATTGTACGCCTCTTAATTTATATTATACTTGGCCTAATGAGAAATGAATAATTGTGTATTTTAAAAACATCATGATGACTACCATGTAATCAAATGTAATTTTGACTTTTACTAATCACATTGATCACAGGCCTTCCAGAGCAGTGAACTTGCTACTCTCCGTTATGATTTGACAGCATGAGGTCTTTACCGTAGGGGTGCATGTGATCCCCTGGCATCTGAGGTGGGGTCAGGCCTTGTCTGAAGGGGTCCATGTCATAGTCCTGCTGCTCCAATGTTGTGAGTTCCAGTTGCTGCTGCGGCGGCAGCTGAATGCAGGAGTAAGTGGACCCCAGGTGCTCCAGCTCAGATGTCAAACTGCCACAAGAGGGCGCTGTGGAGCAAATGAAACACATAAGACATCACACTCACTGGTGTCTGTTTATGTCCTTGTTTTTGAGAGCTTTTGTTCCCTGTCTTATCTAGACGTTGTTCAGATCTTAAATTTAGATCTCTCTCTCTAGATTTTTTCTTTAAATTCATATGTTTCAATTGATAAATGAACTTTCCATTCCTGAGGATGAGGGGTCACACTACACATCTAACACTGGGAGGAAGAGTCAAACAACCTTTTTCAACAGTATATTACCTTTGTGATGTGATGGGTGTTCATGCTGCTCCTGAGTCTGCTGCTGCTCTTGCTGCTGCTGCTGTCTCCTGGCCAGTTTCTTCATCTAAAACACACATTATCAGACATGAATACCCTCTCACACATATGTGGCAATTCAGCTGACACATATGAATGAGTTCATTCAATTACGAAGTATGAACTGTGAGGTAAAAGACATCTTTCAGTAGGGGAGGGAAACCACACATGAGCCCACTTTGTGAGGAAATATGGGCTTTAATCTACAGTGATCTTGCAATGAGATGTCATCAGTTTCCTGTATGAAGAGATAACCAGGCTGATTTCCACCCTGGCAGACTAACACGGTGCAGAAAGAGTCCTTTTATTAGTAGCGGGCATGTGTGTGTGTGTGTGTGTGTGTGTGTGTGTGTGTGTGTGTGTGTGTGTGTGTGTACATGTAGGCAGTATTAGTCTGGGCAGAAGAACAAACAGGTACTTGCAGTGCTTCTTACACTGAGTCTCATTTACTGTATCTACTTTTCCCGTCACCGAAAGTTTATTCCAAATAAATTACTGCTGCTGATGCTGCAAACATAAAAGACCTCTGGTGTGGCAGCCAAGTCGGTCGGCTCGCCGGGTCTCCAGGGAGCCATTGTTACACGAAAAGGAAACGTTATTATTTTAAAGATCTCCAGGAAGAAGGTCGGAGTGATGTCATCTCAATTTTTTAGTGGAAGGATGAGCTCCTGTCAGATAGATATTAACCTGTCTCAAGAGAAACAACAATACATAATAAATGTCTGCCATCTTGTACGAATGTTGCTGTGTTATCATTTCACACTGTTTATTTTCAGGGGAAAAAGAAACACGGCTGACACATTCAGATACCCGACTTTCTCTCTGCCTTCATCTCTCATAAACAATCTTTTGTCTCTCCTCCCTCCCTCCCTCCCTCCCTCCCTCCCTCCCTCCCTCCCTCCTTCGCTCTCACATTGTACCATCTTGTCAATTACTGTCCCAGTGGTTTTCCTCCTCAGTCTGACACATACACGGAGTGTGTGAGCATTCATCAGAGCTGTTTAACCCTCATAATGCCCCGAACTGGAAAACAGCCAAGGAACGTCACAGGGGCAGCCAGTTGTCATCCGCCTCCACCCTCGAACCCCCCATCACCGACGAGCGCATCAGACAGGGAGCAGGCCTTGTTGATGAGAAGAAATTCACTAATTGTTTGATTATACAGATCTCCATGATAATGAATCGCTACTCCACGGTTCGGGAACATGGTGTGCAACCCGAATTACCACCCCAACACTCAAGCTGTGAAAGTTGATTACTCATTAGCTGGTGACTGAGTGGCACAAACCACCCTGACACCCCCTGTAAATTCCCCTCCAGTGCTTTTACCGTATGTATTTGTAATCTCAGTGCGGGACACTGTGACACAGAAGACTGACGTGCTGCAGCAACATTGATTGATTCAAATCCAATGCAAAGTCCAAAAGGATCACGGTTCTCCATTTTTGCAATGCTTGGAAGGTTTGGAGACGGAAACCATCGACAAAATACTGCTGAACTATAAAAACAAGCTACATTAACATCGCTGTTAACATATCCAATGATGGTTGATGCTCAGTAAAACTACCTGCAGCAGTGAGCTTCGCCTGCTACTGCTGCTGCTAACCTGGAGATGTTTGAGATGGAGTACAGCCCATCAGTCATCACTCATACTAACAAGGGAACTTTTGCAGTTGAAACATTTTGGCCTGCACCGCTCAGGCCGTCCGGTTATCGTAAACCCTCTTTGTTCCTTATTGTGCAATAGTGAGTCACTGCCCGTGTCACCGCTCCTGTCTCTCACCGGAGCTCCTCACCTGGTAACAGGATTGTAGCGTGAAGGAGCGGCGGTCCGGGCCAACCACCAAACGGAGGGAAAACATTTGAGTCACGACCCGAAGTTCATCCAGGAAATTGAGAGTTTCACCACACGCAACAGCATCACCTTGTTTATGGAACAGGAAGTTTTTGGTAATATGCAGCTTTTTTGATGAGTGTTCCTTTATCTGAAACAAGCTTATACCTCCGGGCAATGCGCCTCTTAACTCTCACTTTGAACACTTATAATTCCGTGGCAACCGAGCAACTCGCTGATTATTAATCCAACAATATGATTAATAAAGGCCGTTTTGGAGAGAAGTCAGTGAGCAGCGAGGTGGTTGCCAAGGCTGGCGGATAGAAATTGGGCCCTGAAAAATTGTGTTTACAAGCAGGCTGGCCTGCTGCTAATTGTGGAGCAGACGGTGTTACCGATTAATTTCCATGTGCAATGCTCCTAAAAAATGTAATTTCTGGTTGATTTGGCATCAGTGGTAGAAACTACTGGAAACATCGTGTTTAACACTACCGCCTCCGGAAACTCAGACGATGATTCATTAATTCACGGAGGAACTGATCTGATCTTAAGCGGCACACGGCATGAGACTGAGGTCAAGGACCTGCTGCCTGTAGCTCTGCTTCCAGCAGCTCACTGGGGCTGCACCCTTCAGTACTACACAATCATACTGTTTATTATGTATCAAACTATCCACTGTCCAAACATACAAGAAATGACGGCTGTTTTGTGAAGGCATCTTCTCTGCACGGAGGCGATCAGGGGAACGATCGATGACAAACACTCTGCATGTCATGTGACTGCTTCACCATGAAAGTCATGCACAGAATATAAGGTGTGTAATTGTATGTAGTAAAGATATGAGTTGGCAGCAGGGCACATGTATGTTTTTGAGCGTGTGTGTGTGTGTGTGTGTGTGTGTGTGTGTGTGTGTGTGTGTGTGTGTGTGTAGTTACAGAGAGAGACTGCTGCAACAAGACAAAAGTTAATGAGGTTTGAAGGCTGCTGTGGCAGCGACAGCCTCGTCTTTTTTCTCTGTCCTTTGCCTCCCTGCTTCCTGCCCGGGCCTTTATTAAAAGGATAATGCAGCAAGGGTCTTTAAGTGTGCAGCTGCAAAAGAGAAGGACAAGGGCGAGAGAGCTGCAGAGGTAGGGAGAGGGAGGAAGGGAGAGACGGTGTGGTGGGCAAAAAGGAGAGTGGTGAAAGGAGGAGAGGATGGCACGGAGGAAAATACAGACAGGGTGAATCAATGGTGATAGCTAGATTTAAAGGGGGGGCAGATAGGAGAGATTTAGTGCAGCAGCAGCAGCTACTGAACTGTAGTGGAGAGTTGAATGAACACACAGCAGAGGAGGAACAAAAGATCAAACACCTTGTACAGAGGAAGCGTTAGGACGGAGGCTTATGTTAATAAGTCAACGTGTGTGAATAAGATGCCGTGCATCAATTAGGACAGCCTATAGGGACCTTCCTGCATCTCTGTGCAAGTATACAGCATCTTGTTTTTCTGATAATATCAATGTCAAAATGTCTGAAAGTGATCGCACAATACATTCAGTAAAACTCCAGTTTATTATTTATGTCAGAGGACAATTTAGTACTAAAACAAAGCCATTTTCTCCCGTCTTCTCCTGTTTAGGGTCAAAAAGGGGTTCAGCCTCTCAACATGCATCGGAGCAGAGACACAGGACACCACAGAGACGTCAGCCGTCCATCAAAACCATGTTTTAAACCTTTAATATCCTTACAAACTCTTAGATTGTTGTCCACCAGGGTTTTTGCAGGCTTCAACGTTGACTATAAGACAGACTTTTCAAGACTAGTTCACATCCAAGCTGGCAAACAAAGTACAAAGGATTTGAAGGAAATCTGATTCCCAGAATTACATGTAATCTCTTGCAGAGGTGAATGTTCCTCTGACTGGATGTGAAGGTTTTCCTGCAGAAGGTGCAGCAGGCTTCGTACTTGTTATCTGTATTTTCCTGAGCCGGATCTTGTTGAACTTGCAGAAACAGAATTTTTTTAGTAACAGTATTCCAAACAGCAACACACCACCTGGATGTGCTGCCAGAGATTCACAGTTTGCATCAGTGGTTCCATGTTGCTTTGGTAGTTTTGTTGCAGCGTGGTCAATACTGATTATTCTAAGAGCAATAGAACTAATGCAAGCTGAAATTCAATGTTAAGACTTGGTATATTTAAGGTATAAAATTCAGATTATTGGATTTTAGACTTAAACTATTAAAGTGATTAACTCACCTTCACATAAGAGGCGATGATCAGGAGGAAACTGACTGTTCTTCAAAACTCAAATACACGTAATAAATCGAATTAATAATTCACCAATCAGTGTGTTTGATGAGCGGTGTATCTGCCCTCTTATTGCACCAGTCTTGGAGGTGTTTGTACGCATATATTTATTCACACCAGAGAGCCACGCTGTTTCCCTTCTGTGGTCTTTATTCCAGGCTAAGCTAAGCTAATCACCACCCGGGTCCACCTCCATGTGGTGGTAAACACACAGACAGGAGATCTGGTCCTCTCATCTACTACTGAAAACAACATCTAAATATTTCTTTAGTAATAACGTCCTCCTGGATGTGGAAGGGAGGTAACAAGGGAGCTATAAGACCAGGACCCAGGCAGGAGGCAGAGTCTGTCTGAAGGTGTGGGAACCTCACCTGGGCCTGACACACCTGAGAGAGAAGCTGAGGGCCGCCTTTGTTTGATGATTGATTTGATCGCCGTGATCGGTGAGGGATTCACAAATGGACTGATTGCTTAGTCACATCAGCCAGGAGACAAGATTCCGCTTGCTTGCATGACTCCGACGAGGTTACGAGACTGTTTGTTCTCGTCTTAAAAAGACACTGCTGCAGGAGCCAGCCGCTGTAACTCTTACTGTGGCTTTAACTTAGCCATTGAACGAGCTAGTTCAAAGCGTAGTCGCTGTCACTGACACCTTTGTGAAATAAAGGCGAGTTGTGTACCTTGTTGTTGATAATAAAATCTGTTTCCTGTATTCTGGCTCCTGTGCTCTGACTATTCCCTGGTTATATTAACAAAAAAAAGAATCAGTGTCTAATCTGTTACTTTTTGACTTTGGATCCAAACACGCCAACATGCTTGGTGACAGCACTCTTCCTCCCCTGTGGATCAATCAGTCTGCAGAGATGAACAGACATTTTGTTATATCCTGCTTTGTACTCTCCAATTAGTACGCCGTTAATTGGCGCAGGTGCACATGTCTGAATCGAGGGGCATCGTTATTTATTAAAGGATCTCTGCAGACCTCCTGTTGGCTTAAATTAGCCTCCTTTTGGCCAATGGCAGGTCTCAGGTGTTGCGGTTGTGGCCGAGACGTGTGCCTGTTAGTGTTGGTGAGTACACTGTAATTAGTCTGCGGCTGTAATAAGTCTCTCTATGTCCTTTCTCTGTGTCTGCCAGGCCTGTTCCAACAGCTGCCTTTCTCTTTACCCCCTGCTTTGTCCATCGTTCTCACCACTGCTTTCTCCATCTCCACATTAAAACATAAACAAAGACTCTTTTTCATGATGTTGATCTGCATCTGGTCGACTCTATGCAAAATGACGTCCAGCTTATGAGTCCACATCAGAACTGACGGGACGACGTAATGACAATAATATCAGTTTCTTTTCATCCCATCTATAACATGTAGTGTAGGTTGGTAAATCGTAGATGCTGAAAGCTTAACTAAACTCTCTATAGTGAAATACTGAACAGTCTTGAAGGAGACATCAACACCAACCATGTCTTCTCTGCAGTGTTGAGGTCATGCTATCCCATTTTCTTGCATTGCAAAGGCTTGATGTCAGAACCAGAACCAGAATCGAGACAGGAAGAGCATAAAGAGCAGCACATGGTTTAAATTCAAGTACTGATAACATGGCAACAGGACCGTGCTCTCATCCGAGCTCGTCGAACAGCGACTCTTTGTCGTGACCCTCGGCGACTCTGATGCACAAGGCAACGTTTTGCATCCCTGTGAGAAGCAGCGGGCTGACAATTAAGTCCGATGTCACTCCCGTTCCGTCATTATCAGACACTCAGAGCGATGCTCCGTCTGCTGTGTGAGTGGCACACGCAGTGGCAGGGTGTAATTTAAACCAACCCCATGATCTTTCCTTTAATATCAATAGAATTTAAACAGAAGTCTGAGCTCAATTCGGCTTTTAAAACAACATGGAGACAAACAAACTCAGCAAAGACTTTATATAAAACAAGATGGTTATGCATGTTTAGTTTGTTTAACAATATCGTGATATTATCGTATCATGAGCTGCTCTGCGATTCCCACCAATACCGACCGCTCGGTCATTAACCCTGAAGATAAAGGAAGTTGGAGTTGTGATGCCCAATGAGACAGTTGTGACGATTGCAACAACAGTTTAGAGTAAGTTAAGATTGTTTCAAAAACTGGGCCAAAGCGATTAAGACAAACTAACATAGGATGTACAGCGTGGATTAGTCCTGAACTTTGGGGTCTTTATATTTCTTATCTGTTCTGCAGGTATTCCTCTGTGCCAGTTAAGCCAAGGTTTTCCTGATAGTTAGAGCTACAAAATCACATTTTCAGTGGAAATCATTTAATTAATCTTCCTTTCACACTTTTGTGGGTTTTTTTTTGTCATTTTTGCAGTCAGAGAGAGAAAAGCCGTCATTGTGGCACAGACATATTTGCACGGCATGCAGGTGTTTGCTAATGTCTGTGTGTGAGGCTTTGTTGCCTCCATCCTCCATGTGGGCATGACCTTCGTCTTCATACGACACGTCACAGGGACACACTGAGGTCTAATAAGGCACAGAGGACACACCATCGACTGGATGGATCCTTTTATATGTAGGCCAGTTATTCACATCCATCGCTTAGGAGATCAGGACGTTTAGGAGGCTGCAGAAGAGAGAAAGTTAGATAAGAACTAGCACTGCGAGCAGCATTGAAACGGCCCCTTGTGTCGGGGTGTGCAGCAGTCGTCGTATTGAAATCGCCTTCAGGTGCGTCATTAATTGAACATAGATGTCGTCAGGCAGAGGTTCTGAAATGTAACGTGACAGTACTTGTTGACTAGACTACATGTACTTGCAAAGATTTGAAAATGCTTAACAAGCACAGTTTGTGTTTACAACATACCAATGTTGTACAAAACCAACATGGAATGCAAAGATTACTCTGAATTATTGGGGCTGCACCTGCACCTCAATAACAGCACCCAGGTCCTCTGCAACATCCAGCCATCCTGTGATCCTCGTCCCCCTGCTGGTTGCTCATGAACTGCAGCTATCAAGGTGCTGGATATGAGAGTCTGATGTCTGCACACTGCGTATTATGACAAAGGTCATTCCAGATGTAGGCAGGCCACTTCTTGGAGCATTGATAGGGCAATAAAAGGTGTAAGAATATAGGATATATTGTACAGACATCCAGGGTGCCGTCTTCCAATTTCAAATTCTCACAAATCCCAATTTTGCAAAGTTTCATGACTTTGTGAGCGTGTTAAGGCCGTCGAATAAGCGGTTCATTTCGGAGAAGAATAATTCCTAGAAGTCCAATAGGACCCTAATAATAACCACTAGGGTTAAACAGAGAGGTTGAACTGGGAACGTTGGCCTGTCCATGGGGTCTTCAACTCCCACTTCTGGAAGAATTTCTCCTGCATCCCACGGTTGGTTGGGGACATGGAATGTGAGCAGCCATCAAAGAAAAATAGCTGTCAGAAATAACACTATTTGCTTGTTTGTGTCATCAGACTGACCTCCAGTATGCGCTGGAGCGGTTTGCAGTTGAGTGTGAAGCGGTCCCAGATAAGTGGCGGAGAACGGGATGGATAATAGTAGAACCATTAAGCAGAGACAAAAAATAGCTTGAGGCTCCACTTCAAAAGGGAAATAAACACAGGTTGCATCTATTTTACAGGTATATTCCAATTAGAAACACTTGGATCAAAGGAGATTAGCCCATTTATAGCACAAAAATTGTACTCATGATCTTCCTCCCGAAATGAATCCAAGCAGCAGGCATCAGACTCCACAGGGACGGCAGAAAACCTCCCTGGAGGTGCACTGAGGAGAACGTACATAACATGAAACACTGTGAGCAACATTGAACGGGCCCTCGCATGCGGGTCGGGGTGTGCAGCATTCGCTGTATCGTAATTGCATTCACATGCGCACCCTAATAGAAACCCTTTTTTTTGGAAAAGATATACTGTATATATATGTGGCGTGGAGTTACAACAAATCACCACTAGGTGGCGCAATGTGAGTCATTATTGGAACATAGATGTTGTCAGACCGGGGTTCTGATCAATCATGTGAAATGTCAGAAAGATCTGTGCATGTGGAGCTGAGTCACATCAGTCGTGTATTTCATGGCGAGATCACTGAATTCGTAGCCCCGCCCCTTCCACCCAGTGTCATGAAAAGTCACCAGGACCTCCAATATGCATCATCAAGGTGTTAATGCTTCACTGACCATGTCAGAATATCAATCTGGTCATCCCGCTCCGTTCAGTACATCAAAGTTGAAAACAAGTCATTTCCTGTCACCACTAGGTGGCGCTATGACTGATAATCAATATTTGTCATCAAGTGTGTTCAGGTCGGGACTCTTATCAAACATGTGAGGTTTGATGACGGTCCGACCATGTGCAGCCGATTTATAGCTGATGGCGCCGTAACATCCAGGCCGTGTGACGAAAACTCAAATCCTTCGCAATTTTTCCGTCGCCCAACCCTCCTCTGTACGTGGACCAAGTTTGAAGATGTTTCGTTCAGATACGACCCCGGCAAATCCTAAAATACAGAGACAAATCCAAACTTTGAAACAGAATGGTGACTTCCTGTTGGGTTTGGGCAACGGGCGCCACCGACCTTTGCATAATAAATGTGTTTACCATGTTTCATGTTTCTAAGTGAAACGCACATAAGGGGACGCTGTTTTGAAAGTTCCTAGGTGGCGCTATAGAGGCAGTTTTTAACACTCATGTACCACACCCATAAAATACTGAATTTTTCACCAGGCCGGACACATCTGCTAATTTCCACGACTTTTTGAGCACGTTTTGGGCGTCAAAAAGGCGATTGATTGTGCAGAATAATAATTCCTAGAAATCCAATAGGGCCTTCGCACTGTTGTGCTCGGGACCTAATAAAAGAAGCAAGTACGCAGACAGAGAAGAAAGAGGGAGGGGAACAACTGAGGGTCCACTCTACTCTTCCCTCTGCAGACAGGAGGAAGGCCGACTCCAGGATGACAGCAGGTCTGACAGCGAGCACCCTCTGAGAGGATCGTCCGTCCTGTCACAACATCGCTGGATGGCATAAATTCTCTAACACACACGCGCATGTCATGTTTTTATTCACTTCAGAGGACATTTCATTGAGTTAGAGTCATTTTCTGGAGACTCACCCTGCCCCTGAACCTAAAAAAAGTCTCCTGGAAATGTACATGACTTGTTTTTTGTTCCGAAAAGGGAGGCGAGAACACAACATATGACTGTGATGCATTTATGTCCCCACAACATGAGGAAGACCTGGCACACACACACACCGGCATTAAAGCAGACGGCTCAGCCGGACCTGTCTGAGAAAAACACAAGTGAATGGAGGAGACAACACCGGGGTCAACGGGGTTGATGGACACACTGCGCTCGACAACACACACACAAACACTCTCTCAACACACACACAACCACTAGAAGCCTCGGTCGCCATTCAGTGGCAACATAGTTTTCTATAAATGCCTTAATAAACCCAATGAAGTCCTGATAGAGTTCTGGCAGGGTTCGGCAGGCTCTGCAGTCGTCCGTTTGGGGACGCGTGCTCTAGTCCCAGCAAGCATCGGGAGAAAAGATATGTGGCTAACAATCAGTGCAGAGCAGGACGGCTGTAAAAGCCTATTGGCATGTACAGCCATAAAAATAACGGTCAGAAGAGTGTTACAAAGGTTCAGGTCAAATTCTTGAGGAAAACTCTGATGTAGGGACCAACTGTGGGCGTGGCTCTTCAGTCATTAATGCAGTCATGTTGAACTCTGCTCTCTGGCAAGTCAATGGTACTGTGAGTGGAATATTCTATAAGCAAGTTCTGGTTCATTGTCCTGCTGCAGACTTTATTTGGGAGTCAGCCTGTTGCATTAGTGTAGACACGCTAGTTGCAGCTCTCCATTCTTCTTGTAAACAATCTGCCCTCTGTTACAGCCCAATATTTCAGATTTGCAGTCATCAGTCCAGAGCACCTGCTGCCGTTTCTCTTCAACTCACCTGTGATTTGGTGTTTCCTCTCCGGGTCTGACCACCTCTGACCGGACCTGTCCAGCCTCTAGATGATATCGTACCGGGGTCCTGCTGGCCTCTGACAGTTCTGAGCAATTTCAAAGGGAAGTCAACTTATTGCATCTTTGATCTGACGCTTCCAGTTTCCCTGACAGATGGCTGCATGTCCTCCTCAACCTACCCGCCTCTTTGTGCTTCAGTACGACAGCTTCAACAACACATCTGGAAACACCTGTCTGCTGTGAAATCTCTGCCTGAGAGAAACCTTGCTGATGCTGGGTGACACGTTGGGTTTTGTTTTGCCGACTCTTGATAAGGTGAAGAATTTTTAGATTAAGCTGTCAATCTGTGAGCAACCTCACCTTTTTAGTTTGTCTGTACCTCATCCAGATGTTCTCCCTAAACAACTGTCTCTGTTTCACTTTATCTTTACATATTTTGCTGTTTCTCCATCAGTATAATTGTTTGGAGCAATAACATGTAAATTTTGTTTGTTTTGCAGAGGCAAAAGTGGCCTGGTGTTAATTGCAGGGTGATTGTATATAATACTGCGTAGATATCTTTGGGTACAAGACACAAGATGATGACGAACATGGACTCCTCAGAATCAGTCCTACAAACATTCACCTAATGTTTGACTGCAGGCAGATACCAGCAGAGATCATCGGACCAGTTGAGCGTTCTGTCGGAGGAAGACACCAGCAGCAGTAATGAGAGCGAGGGCAGAAGCAGGGGCAGTGAGAGGAGCTGCAAGGTCCAATGCTGCAGTCCTGACCCTCCTTCTTACAAATCTATGATCCCATTCTCTCACTTACGGCTTCCAAAACTGTCACAAACACTATTGGACATAATCATCAATTTGTCACCATTATGGTGAAGGTTTGGTTAGACTGCCTGGGTTTGTCTGTGTCCTCCCCTTCCACGAACAGCTGAGCTGCTGCTAATGATGCAGTCACACAGTTTCTCGTCCCCTCGGCCTTCGACTGACAATATTTCAAACCAGCTGAAATAATAGACAGGATTTAACTTTTCGGGGGGATCTCAGCTCTCTGATCATTCCAGTGTTGTGGTACAGCAGGTGTGTTGGGCTGTGATGTGAGGCTCGGTGGCTCGGTGGCTCGGTGCCGCTCCGCCGTGTCGCGCCGGGCTGTGTTTGTTATGTACACTTCCCTCCTCTCCGCTGCGCTCCCTATCACTAATGCAACAGACATTAGCATAGTGTTTGATGTCGAGTTAGGAGACATTTAGACGCTCTCTGTTTAACAACTGTGTCAAGTGTTTGCCACGTCTATTTACTTCTATAAGAACATCAAACAATACAACAATGATGCCCTGGCGGTGGAGGAGGAGGAGAGATAAAGAGGGAAAGTGGAGGAGAGAGAGGAGGAAATGAAAGAGGAGCCCTCGTCTCGTCTGTGAATGTGAGCGCTGTGAATCAGCAGTATTGTGAGGAGGCTGCCGGGTCCACTGCAGGTCTCCATTAGAGCTCAGTCAAGAGAGGAAGAGGAGCTCTGCAATACAATCCTTCCTGTTGGGTTCTCTGCTTTATTTTCTGATCAGTCTGCATGTTCTTCCTCTAAGTGAGAACATGCATTGTGAAACGTGATACCCGACTAATTGCACAAATATACTGAGGATGGTGTGTTGAGTTCATTTGAATTCAGTGCTACTTAATCTGTGATGGTCTTCATTCAAAGTCAGCTAATCAACACCACGTAAAGTTATGACAGCAACACTAAGGAAGCATGCGTCATCTTTTATTCTCCCTGTTAGTGTTGCACTTCACAGATTCAGATGTTGGAATGGAGCCCAGACGTCTTCCAGTTACTCATTTGATCACTCGTTACAACTAAAGCAGGTTTGTACTCCTTTGCACTTTTCTTTCTCCGCCAGAGAGAGAGAGAGAGAGAGAGAGAGAGAGAGCTCTGTGAAAAAAGGAGATAAGAGGAGAAAAGGTGAACAGCAGCACTTCTGGAGCCGATGCTGCTTCAGATTGGGACGGGGAGAATTTAATGGAATGAAGCCGGGATGGGCTGAAGGCACCGTAGCTGGAGGGACGTCTCTGGTAGGATTAGGTGAAGCATCTCATACTGCACGGTAACCAAAAGAGAATAAAACATTGTTATAATGTGATTGGTTAAACAACAAGCCTTCACACATGTAGTTCTAATGTGTTACAAAAATCATATTGGAAGTCTTCCAACTCTGATAATGTTGGTTTAAGGTGGAATAACATAATGGAGTAAATAATGATAATATAATATAATGAATTATAATGCATCTATTTATAAACCTCTTCATCGTCATGTCGCAGGATCTCCATCACATCATTACACATGCCATCATTTCGCTCTTGCATTCAGCGCCTGTCCGTCGTTTCCACCACACACAGTGTTTCAGACGTGTGTCTGCGTCCAATTCGAGCAGGTGTTTCTCTGTTCAGGCTGTCAAGGTCAAACGTTGGGGGATTGGAGGGTCAGTGGTAAGTAACAAGCTGTAATCTGTGAGGCATCTCTGCTCCATTCAGCTCCGTCAGTCGCCGGCTAAATGAAGCAACAGTCACTCTGTGTCAGGACGGTGTTGCAATTGTGTGTGTGCATTTGTATTTTTGTGTTTACGTATGCACACGTATATTGGGCTGCATGTGTAAATGTGTGTGTGTTTGTTGCCCTCTGAATCTCTACTTCCTGTATTACAACCCAGCAGAGGTGTGCGGTGGCCAGAGGCCTCTTTTCTTTGATATGAAGAGCAGCCAGAAGGTATTTGGCTGCAGGCTGATATATGTCAATCAGTTTGTGTAGCCGTCACACAGCAGCATCAGGGTCTGCCATCCTGTCCCTCTCTTCCACCTACAGCGAATCCCTCCCCACCGCTGATAACACTCCAAATATCAGGTGAGCGACTGCTGGCAGAAAGGAGATTGCCTGACCTCATTGTTTGCCTTTGCCTCCTCTTTGTTCTTCACAAATAAAGGGTTTTTTAATAAACTGAAAGGTCCTCCGCCGTGGTCCATAGAGAAAATGAAAGGGGGCAGTGAGGTATGGTACAATGTGGCGGGAAAAAAAGAGGAGCTCATCAGAAAATAACAAAGGTGCAAGTTAAAGATAAGGCGGCTGTCAGAGATTAATCCAGGCCTGCTTGATTGTTTTCTTTAATACCAGACCTGCTACAGCAAGCGATAAGTTTGCTGAGTAATTTGGTTTTCTAGGGGACGAGCAGCGAGTGGGTGGCTGGGTGCTCGAAATAATATTCAGGTGTGCTCCATAATTGATTTCTTTTTTTTCCAGCCCTCACTTCTCAAAGAAAAATGAGATGAAACTCAAAACTGCTTTGACGTGTCTTTCTGTTCATCCTGCTACCCCCTTCTTTTTTCTGGCTCTCCTCTCTTCTCTCTTTCTCCTTTGGATTAATAAACTGGCTTTGTTGAAGACAATAAAGGGAAGCAGAGAGTGTGCTTGAGGAAGCAGTTTTCTCTTCTTGCTAGCAGCTCCATTGTGATGGTTTCTAAAAGAGGCTAAGAAGAGAGGACAGGTAGCTGCAGCCAGTGTGTGTGTGCGTGTGTGTGTGTGTGTGTGTGTGTGTGTGTGTGTGTGTGTGTGTGTGTGTGTGTCACGTTCTGGTAAGTCTGAGGAAAATGAGAGCAATAGATTCAAATCTATTAGTTTGGTAATGAAAAATGCAGATCCAGCCGCCCCACGTTAATCAGCCAGCAGAAATAAAATATGTAAATATGGTTTTGGATGGTAAACTATGAGGAAAAAAAAAGGGTGGTAATTTATTTGAAACGACTTTTTAATTTTCTGTAGCAATTACAATTTCTCTGTCTCTTCCCTCAGAGATCATTCTGGTAAAGTTTGTCTCGCTTGCTGAATAGGAAATGTTCCGGGAGGAAGATGAGTTGGATTCATCTTTAAACAACAGCAGACAGTCAGCAGGTCAGTATTCACACCAGCTGTGGGGAAAGTTTCCCAATATTTTCTTTTCTTCCATCTCAAAGATGAATAACAGTCTTTTGCATTTTAAAGAAGTAAAGCCAGAGAATCATTAATGTATTGTGAAATCAATCACTCATCATCATAATTCTCCAGCAGATATTTGTTCACCTTTGAAGACGTGTAGAAACACACAAAGAGAACAAAAGATTTCTATGTTTTTTCCTCATCGGGTCGTTCTGATGGTAGAATTGATCCGTCTCACGTCTCCCTCGTCCCTCTGCCTCTCTCTCTCCTCCATCCAGCCTCTTCTGGAGAAAATGGCCTGAGCTCGACGGCTCTTTTCCGATTCCGTCATTAGAATCAAAGATCCATTTAGCTTTTCTGTGAAAAGCACAAAATAATGTCTGTGATTGTCGTTCCTAGAAGAAGGAGGGAAGAGAACTATCCAGCACTGATCTGAAGTGGTGCTGTTGGATGGTTGGATGGACAGGTTGGATGCATTAATGGATTCACTTCAGGGACGGACCGGCCTTCTGCACATTACTGACACACGGGTGGAAAAGACGTGTGAAATCTCTCCAAATCAATACCAGCCGGGCTGCATGCGTCCGTGTGCTCACCTCAGCTGAGAGACAATAACAGCAGAGAGGACGTCACTCGAGGAGAAGTTGCATCATAAAAGATAAAAGATAAATGATACAACATATATTTGTAGAAGATCGTGACAAAAGTAATCCTGTTAATATCTAATAATTAGGTTGGCTTGGCCCACGAGCATCCACCATCTACTGTGAACAGATCT
>CAAKHC010014634.1:10887-27447 GCA_901007825.1 Macroramphosus scolopax | reverse complement strand
ATATGCAGATATCTGTTGTTCTGCTCTTCGTCGAGACTCTGGAGCTGTTTACTGACCAACCCGGTCAATGAAGACGTGATCTCAGAGCTCCTAATTCACAGGTGAGTCTGCTGTGCAAACCACCGATGACCTCGACAAGTGAGTCAAACTGAAGACATTCATATAAATGTTCTCTTTGGCAGAAGATAATAGAAATTGGCGAACACACTCATTTCAGTCTGTGACTTCTTCTTCTTCTTCAATCCTAAAAACTTTGCGTTGCACGTTCTGCCTCTGTGTGCAGAACGTCGGCTCGAGGTCGGTGGTGAATTACAAACTGCTGAAAAGTCACATTCAAACTTTGCATGGGGACATTTGTCTGAATGTCATTTCCACCGCTCATAACTCTCCTGAATATCTGTGGATTGTGAAAGTACCACACCGACTGTGTCCTCTGTATCCGTCTCTCTCTGTAACTACAGTCGAACAGACCCGCTGCCTCGTGTTGACCTTGTGAAGCTGCTCTCCCAGTGAGACGAGTGAAGCGAAGCGTCCACCGTCACCTCTGACTCCTCATCCTTCCACCAACAGAAGCAGGGAGCAGCCAGGCCTCGTCATGGCCTCAGTCCAGTGAAGGATGGTACGACAGAGGAGTCCTCTGTGGAAAATATAGAAGTTCCAGCCTGGAATGATGACATGAATTTTCATTGGTTCCCATTTTAAAGGAGTAGTAAGCTATTTTTTGTACTTTTTATTGAGGAAAATAAAAGACTGAATAGGTTGCAAAAGGAAGCAGTGTTAAGTGATAGACGCCATCTAGTGGCCGTAGTCGGTACAACCACAGGAAATAATGAAATCACATGACGTCCGTATAAAGCGCTACACATCCTTTAAGGAGGCTGGTTTGGGTAGTAAACGCTTCCCCCAAACACCAGACCTTGTCACAGGAGACATTAGCGTCTCGATTCCTGTTGCCAGCGTCGACCGAAGACCATTGTTTTTTACCAAAGTCCCTGAAGGTTTGTTTTTTTGTGCCTGAGCCGAACTGGGCCTCAACCGTGGTCTGATTTATTTCCTGTCCAGGGGGTCTTATACAACACATCCTGTCTACAAAAGGTCTCCAGCCTGCAAGAATCCAGCTCAAGGGCACCGCAGCATCTCATACGGTTTGACATCATTGGCAGTACAGTGGGCAGCATGTCTCTATCTGCTGTGTGTCAGGCTGATGCGACGAGGACGTAGGTGGATTCGGGGCGGACAGATTGAGAAAGCGTCTTGTCAGGGCGCAGCGTACGCGGAGCAGCATGATGCATATTCCCAGGATAAGACACATTTGTTTGGAGTCGAGTATGACCTCCTTTAATTCGTCTTGCCGCCTCTGCAGCCTCCCCGGTGCATTCATTAAGGCTGAGAGGTGTAAACAGATCAATGGCATCGCCGGGAACAGGTAGAACTGGAGCCTGCAGCAGGGTGTAATGTATTCACCGCATACATGTAAGAACACATCGGAAAAAACAAGCATGATCCCGATGTCAGCGAGCCGGAAACAATTAGACGAGCTAAATGAGGGATAGAAATTACATCCCTGATTAGTGATGATGATGTTGTATATATAGAAGCTTGAAGAAACTCCCAGGTTTTGCAGGGTTAAGACACACTGGGTGTAATTCCTGAGATGAAACCCAGCAAAACAAAAGATGCAGGCACCGAGCATGAAGGTGCCAACGTTGTTGCAGTAATCATGTCGTCCACCTCGGGAGCAGCAGCACATTGTCTGTAAATTATTATTGTCACACCTGTTAAGGTGCGATAGTTTGGAGTCCCAACGCTGCTCCTCTGCTGGTCATGGTTGGAGCGCAGAACTAAACACCTTGAAACTGCGCCTCCTCGCTCTGATTCTACCCTTTGAACATCGGTAACTCCTGTTTTTTTTACCACTCAAGCTGAACACTTGTGTTTGTTCGAGGGGATGATTCTGTGTCTTTATCTCTGAAAGTATTTCATGCAGGCTATTAGTTTTATCTGCGTCCTTCCTGTTGTGCAATCAGATCAAACACTAATTACAGGCTTGTTTGGCCGTCTTGGAATAGTTGGCGTGTTCTGATGTGTCTTTTTTTTTTTAAAGGAGGAAGCTCGTAAATGCACATTTCCTGCATTCCAGTGGAAATAACTGCTCACGGTTTTGTTTGGCCGGTGCTGCTGTTATTGTCCACAGCTGCTTGTGTGTGTTTGAACTAATGCCCCACTAACTTTGTGCAGAAACTTTCAATACTCTGCAGGTTATGAACTTATGAGCTCAGGTTCACTGTCGACCCTCTTGAGTTGAGTCGTGCCCTCTCTTGTCCATGCCGAGTGAAACCGAGCCGCGCTGATTTGCATCTCCACTAGCGGTTTAAGTGCGCCGGGGCCTCAGCCGAGATGGACACTTTTATTGTCAGGAATTCAAAGCAAACGCAATGTTTATCAACCGTTTACAGCTGCGGATCAGCTGGTTTTATCACCTCAGTAAAAGCACTTCATCAGTTTAAAGACTCACCTTCAAGGGGGTCGTCCTGTTGTCGTGGAGAAGCCCGGCGCCAGAGCCAAACTGAGCCGAGCCAAATTGGGGGCGTTGTGCGGAAAACGTTTATCTGTTCCCGTTGACCTCCAACACGGATTCTGTTGTTATGTACAGTATGTAGATCCTCCTCCGTCATTCTGGTTGTGAGGTGGTTTTTTCGGGCACCTGCGTTAACAGACGGAGTTCTGAGGGCGAAAGTCAGAACGATGTCCTCACAAGTGACAAAAACAGGTGCGTGTGCAGTGTTCAAATCCTTTGACTTTGACGAAGGAGGATTTAGTGAAAATGCCTGACCAGGCTTTTTCTCCGCACCTGATGGATTAGACAAGCCGGAGCTGGGCTGTCCCACGCCGAGCGAGCCCCGTGAAAGAAACGAGTGTGGCATCTATCTGTGTGTGTGTGTGTGTGTGTGTGTGCATAAATTTGCTTGTCTCTCCTTTATGATTGTGAGCATAAAAAATGCGCCGCTTGCAGAAACGG
The DNA here is from genome assembly GCA_901007825.1 of Macroramphosus scolopax. NCBI lineage: Eukaryota > Metazoa > Chordata > Actinopteri > Syngnathiformes > Centriscidae > Macroramphosus > Macroramphosus scolopax. Next base: position 24,428 of record CAAKHC010014634.1, on the reverse strand, counting down.
ACTTGCAGGCGTGTGTGATGATGGCACAATAAAGGTTTCCACAGTCAATATAGTCCAATAATTTGCACAGGGCTTCGCATCGCTGGGAAACATCTGAATCAATACGTGTGGAAATAAATTAAACCGGTGAAAGGATAGTCAAGGAAAACGCACCGGCAAATGGCAAAAAAAAAAAAATGTCAGTGAAATGGAGAGAGCAGGCGCTTTGCTCCTCCGCCGGCACCGCTCGAATTAATTTTAGTTTATGCCGCTTTGAACTGTCAAAATGTGCAGGGTTGTTCAAAGCGTAGGGGTGAGCGTGTAAGCTAAGAGTAAATCCAGGACCACATTCCTGATATGAAAAGATGCAAATGTGCATTTCTACCACCTGCAGCAAACGATAGACTCTCGCCGGCGGTGATGCCGCCGCAGGCCCGGCTCCTCTTACACCTCCGTCATCGCTGGCGGCAAATAATCTGCTGCCACAGATCTAATTAAGATACAATGTAATTGAGGATGAAGCCTTGTGCTGGTAGAACAATTCATTTTGACACCATAGGTAGATATATAGGTGGATAAGATCAAATATATAAAGGGTGTTAGGAACATTATTTACCAGATGAGATTAACTTCGTACCATCAGATGATCGACGAAGGCTCAAACAGAGCAGAGAGACGGCTGAAATCCGGCCCAGAGAGGGCGTCTGACTCTCGGGCTGCACGGTGCAGCGTGTTCCTTCCCCGCTGGGGGAAGTGATGTCAATAAAACCTCCTATTTCCCCGATTGTTAGCTTTTAATTTCCTTTAATAACACTGACTGTTTCCATGATTACATTCAACGGCACTGGGGGGAATTAATGAATCTGTTTAGCCGTGGATGCTGCGAATTACAGTCAGAGTGTCGGGGACATGTGCTGATTACGCAATCAGCCACAGGTTTTAATACATGCGAGCTCTCGGCGGACCTGCAGAGTGTCTGTTCGTCTGGACATGTGACAGCTGGTCTGGCTATCCTGGAGAGGGATCCATCCTCTGTGGCTCTCCTTGAGGTTTATTCTATATTTTCCCAGTTAAAAATTTCTTGCCTTACATAAATCGATGGTCTAAAATGTTAAAGCCCACCGAGGCACAGGCGAAGGGAAAGATGTTGTGCACACTTTTGATCCCGGAGCTGGTTTGTGCAACCGAAACTTCCTTGCAATGTTTGTAAATCCGATTGATTTGCTAACGCCTCCCGTCAGTTTAAACCAAAATCCATTTGAAAAACATCTTGTCCTTCTCTCGTTGGAGTGCATTTATCAGGGAGCAGCTGTATTTCCAGCCTCTTTGCTGATGTGCTCAAGAACACATTGGGCGTTTTAGAGCGGTCAGCCGAAAAACTACGTAGTAAACGCAGTGAAAGAAAGCACTCACATTATATTTTTCACAAGGTCCATTTTTATTCGTCGTGTGTCGGCTGGGCTTCACTTCCTGCCAATAAACCTTGAGAACGCAATTTGTTCCCGCGGCGTGAAGCCGTGTAGCTTCCGCTGCTGCTGATTCTTTCATCTCGGTTCATGTAAGAAGGTGATAAAGTGTTTACTGGGCTGGATCACGTATGTGGAGCGGGTTCGAACTCCTACATCTGCATGTGTGATTCCATCTTCAGCTTTTATCGTGACTCCTTGGATCCCGTGAGTCCGCTATCACCAAACTGATTACGTTCTGTTTACAGTTGTCGTCTGCAGTGACACAATGTTGAAGCGATGGCAGGTGAAAAGTCCATCACAAAGGAAGGGAGGCCGATGCTTTAACCCCCAAAACACAAAGGTCAGACAAAAACAAGCCACTCAGGTGGGTCAGTGTCTGCTGATAAGACTCGAAGATGAGTGTCTTTGTGTAGATAAATGATGGTAGACTGTATAAAAGAAGTGGACGTACCCGATGTAGCATCGTCTACAGTGTTCCGTTTGTCAGTCAGAGGCCTCGTCCTCTTCTTTCATTCAAGATGAAGACGTGTTTTGTAAATGCTTTGCAGAAAGCACATCATACTTTATATAATTACAAATGCAACAAATTGGAAATGCACGACTTCCAAAGCGTTTAGAAGCAGTTAAAACTGAATTAGATGTCAACAGCAATCTCCCAGAACTGGCTTCGTCTTATTATTCCTCAATCAGCAGAGGAACATAACAATCTTGTGTTTTCTGTTTGATTACCGGGACGAGTTTCGTGGAAAGAGCAGGATGGTTAAAGTTACGTAAGGAGGCTCAGCGGTTGAAGCCCGAGTGACGGGTTAAATAGGAGCCTGTAGGAAAACACACATAAACCCAACTCTCCCTCGCCACCTTCATCCCCCATCTCACCAAAAATCCCTCTGAAGATTGACAGATTCCCCAAAAGGGCCTTTTTCACACGAGCGATGCTCCCGGCTGTCTAAACTCCTAATTAAAGCCTCTTTTAACGGGTATCCCTTCGATCCCTGACACCCCGGCTTGAAGATAAGAAGACGCTGATGGGCATGAAGAGACAGACAAAGAAGAGGAACCACACAGAAAAAAAACTTGTCTATTAAATGAGTAATTAAGTCGGAGCCGGGGAGTCGACGGGAGAGGTACCAACGAGGAGAATCTCGGGGCAAATAAATGCAGAGTGTCAGCCGGTGTGATTAAGTCCTTGAAGTGTAATTGCACGAGGGAATCGGGGTATTGTCGGCGTCAGGAGAGGATTTCCAGGGGTGATGCAGAAGGGAGGGGATGGGAAACCACCGCACATGCTTCAGGTCCTGCAGCTCAGGGAGGAAGGAAGCAGGTCGGAGCGGCACTCGAAGCAAACAACAATCAAGTTCAAAGAATTGCACGAGGGCTGAGCGGAGAAGTGCTGGCTGTTGATAAACCGCACCATCTGTTGTTTCCAGCGCCGCCGTCACCTCGTGGGCATCCTCCATGAAGAAATGAGACAAAAACACCGGAGCCATAATATCCATTCAAATTCAAAAGCCTGTTATTCTTCTTTTACTGCCCCCAGATGAGCTCTTGGTTACCTCCTGCACTTCAGTACGCTTGTGAATTCTATTCTAGAGTTAGCAGCTGCAGCACACAACGTATCAACCTCTCACACAGGTTCGTCACACCCGTAAGTAGTTCAGACCAAAACATGTACTTCTTTAGAGTTGCAGGTGGTCTACGCTTCACCGAGCAAAAGGTCACGGCAACAGTTTGTATGAGAAGCTGCTGATTTGTTTCTGCAAGAAATCAACAAGCAGGAACAAGGTGATGACGGTCATTTCCTGAGCCGGAGGCTGAATTACGGGAGATAAAGAACAGGGAGGTTGAGAACCGTGCACGTGCACTAAGAAGCTGCCAGCTTTAGCTTAACATTTAAAACACATTGTAGGCAAGCGATGTGAAGAAATGAAGGACAGTTGAAGTTATTCTCTGCACAAGGTTCCCGACTCGAGGTGGTGAACCACTCAGATCCTGGTGCATTTTATTCCTCGTTAGTAGACAGTGAAGTTTGTCTTTTAATGACTGAACTAGTGTCTCTGCTCTTTCACCCTCATGTTTTACTGCATGTACAGGAAGTATAAATTTGTGAAGGTCGTCATCAAGCGACCTTCACCGTAAAGGAATCAAGCTGTTTGGTCGCCTCCTCTTCTTCTTCTTCGTCTCCTCCATGAGAGGAGATGATGGGTGATGTGCTCCTGTGGATCCTGTAGAGTTGTTGCAGTGCAGCTCCCGGTGCCAGATGAGCGTCCTGTTCACCAGCCACCCACATCTGCAAGCCCACACACTAATTAACCTGTCATTACCCCCACTCGGTAGAAAAAAAAATCATTATACGCATAACAGGATTGACCCCCCCACCCACCACACACACACACACACACACACACCCTCCCCTCGCCTGTACGCTTGCCTGGTAAGTGAGGGTCACATTCTCAGGCTGTCATATTTCAATTTCTTTTCTGGAACTCCGTCAGTAGTTTTCTGTCCCGGCAGCAGCAGTGAGAGGTCGGACCTACATTAACATGCTAATTGTCACGGATCTACTTCTTGCTGCGTAAGCTTTCATAAGGAGGTGATGATGCAGTTTACATCGAAACCCAGCAGAGATTAAATCTCTGGAAAGACTTGAAAGGGTGCTGGAAGCGTGTGTGTGTGTGTGCGTGTGCGTGTGTGTGTGTGTGTGTGTGTACATGTATCATACTGACTGTAGATACAACCGATGTTCCACCTCTGGTGTACATATAGTATTAATGTTTTTTATATTATGTATCGATGTTTTTTCCAGTGTGGACGGACGGACGGATGGACGGATGGACGGATGAGGAGACCTCAAATATAACTTTGTCCTCTAATCCTTTCAAATATTTAGGTTTTGGGTTGCCTGACATACTGTAGGAGGACTCTGTGAAAAATTGATATTGCTTTTATTCCCTCCATTGCACACTGTCACCCAACACTGCCTCCTACAAATAGGAACCATAACTTTTTTTTTTCAACTTACGGAAAAGGAAGTCTCATCTTCGCCGGCCGGGCTTAGACAGACGACAGTCTCTGAAAACGTGTTTCAAAGATCCGTGACACGTCCTCGAGAAACCCTCGCGTAACACAGCTCGTGACACGCCTGCCGTTAAACGCTGCATTCCAACTTCTGACCTTGAAGAACAATGCAAAGGAGCGTTTCTTCAGGATTACTTAACTGACTCGATCTCTGACTCGACGAACTCTTCCTCATCTCAGCTCGTCAGATAATGCGGCTTCGTCACGGTCTGATACCGATGCACGAGGCAGGTTTGAGATGCAGCAGCCTGTCTTGTAGCTCCAATGTAAAGCCCCCGACGTCCTGATGACGTGTGCTCAGTGGTTCATGCACCACCCTAACCCCACCTCAACCTCAACCAGACCCACATATTATGAGATTATTATGGGATTATGTATCCCTGCACTACATGGAAGGTCTATCGATGGTCATTCGTCCTTGACCAACACATGTAGACATACACTTATATTAATGGCTGTCAACCCCGTCAGTACATAAGACAAACATCTATTTTGCTACTGTAATGTGTAAATTTCTCCGTCGTGAGACATTAAAGGTTTTCTGATTCTGATTCTGATACACACATAAAGAAAATGCTTATAAGGGAAAATAGTAATTTGCACATCGACAAACAAATTCATTCAGCCACTCGTGTTTTCGAGTATAATTGATGTACTTGGTAGAACGGTGAGAATTGATCATTATCAGTGAGTCGAGGTGTCGGCTCGCGGCCGTCCGTGATGAGAGCGGTGGTCATCATTAGTGGCTGCTGCTGCTGCTGCTGCTGCAGCCGGGAGGAATAAAGGTGTCGTGCTTCAGCGAAGTCGGCCGCAGCGGCTCCCCGGAGAGCGTTAATTACCTCCCTGACACTTTATCAATAAATATTTGAGGAGAGAAGAAGGTTCCCGAGGGTAAACAGAGAGAGAGAGGCTGCTTTCCAGCGAGATCACTCGGCTGTGAAATATAAAGAAAGTTACAGGAAATAAGTCTGTCAGGGAGGTTAAAGATCCTCCTCACACCTGTATTAACACAAAGGATATCTAATACACACTGTAGTGTGCATCTCCTCCTGCACAATGTAGTGAAACGACAGCTTGCAATAATTTGTTTTCTCAATAGATCAGTAGTTATTTTAGTCATATATATAGTCTATTATATATATATATATAGTCATTGCAGACGACCGCGTCACGTCTCTGTTGGATCGGGGCCTCAGACAGAGACTGAACTACCTTCACGCCTCCTGGGACTGATGATACTGTTTAATCATCCAGTGTGACCGAAGCCTCCAGAAACAATAAACCACATTAATCTCATTAATTTCTTATCTCGAGATATCTTATGATGTCATTGCCTCTGGAAAACCAAAGTTTTGTTATCTGGAGAAAACAACATTTGTTGGAGTAAATATGGTTTATGCTCGTATGGCCTTTAAGGGCTTCCGTAGGTGAGCCAGTGTCTCACGGAGGCGTTAGCATTGTTAGCGTTAGCATCGTTAGCCTAGCCTGCCCTTGTGAAGGGTCTGTGAAACATCCTGTGACGTAAACATTGGACTGAAAATGAAGACTGCCGGAGTCCTTGTGTTTCAGATTCAGAGCGGTTTGCTTTAATAGTTCAACCTACACAGCTGCTGCCGGCGTCGTCCGCCGTCGCCCCGACAACACAAACAGGAAACTACAACAGGAACTTCACAGCATTTCTACGAAAACACACAGGCACAGAAATGACAAGCCTCCTTTTACACGTCTCCCTCTCCGTGGAAATCCTTTTACATGGGAGCTTCTTTAAGATTTGAGGAGGGAAAACGATAACGAGGACGGGAAGGAGGCTGACGTCATGTGACCGGAGGGATGAGGAAGGAGGCATTTCTGTAAGACGTCCGTTAAGAAGATTCGGTTTCATCCTCGCTGATCTTTTCTTGGAGGATGTTGAGAAGTGTGAAAACACTTGGAATAATGTACACATGTATATCCAACCTTTGCATTCAGTGGTTTGTTGCATGGCAGCATTTTACAGCCCAAATAACAGTTTGATTTTCAGCAACCTCAGATCGACAATCTCAAACAGACTGAACAGACCTTTGTTTCCCCGTCACGTGTCTGTTTGATGACAAAAGGAACATACAAGAGAAGATGTGACCCCGTTTCGGATAAATACGAACAAACGACTCCTGTTTATGACGATTGACTCCAACTTTGCCTCTCATTTCCCCGGCGGTGTTTGTGTCTCGTCTGCAGACAGGATCTGATGTTTCGCAGCGTCCTGACCTGTAATCGACACCGTGAACCTGCAGACGCCGGTCGGCTTCCACACTCTGTGTTGGATGTATCGCCTGGCAACCGCAGCCGGCCGAACAAGTTCGCAGGATAATTGAGGAATGAAATCAAGGTTACGGTTAGTGTGAAGGTGTGAGAAGATTAACCAGACAATCGTTGTCCGGGGAAGACGGACAACACTGGCTGCTCGATGGAGTATTGAGAGTCAGGTCAGACAAGATAATAATATATTTTTCTAGTTTTTTTAGCCATGTTCAGTGCTTTGACTTCCTTTTGGAGCTGAGGGTGGATTGAAGGTGGAGGAGAGATAAAACTAAGTGAACACAGTAAACTAAGTAAACTGCCAGCTATCTTAAAGATACCCTGATGTGTTGACCCCCCCCACCCCTAGAGATCACCCCCAAATACAATGGAAGGAAATGGAGTTTTAACACTTGTTACACTTTTAGAATAAACTGTGATGTCACACAGTTTATATATTTAATCTTTTGTTTTCACTAATTTGACTGTGATTTCCTTTCTCGGTCCTCTCAGGGGAACTCTGGCCAGAACGCCACTTCAGTTCTGATAAATAAGCGAAGCAAATATTATTCTAAACTCCCACCAAAGCGGCGCTGCACGTCGCAGCAGCAGCAGGAGCTGCAACCAACAGCAGCACGTCTCCGATGAGTCGGTCCAGCTGAACGTTGTCGCCCTATCGTAGGCTGGACGCCTCTCGATGGGAATATTCCCACTGTCTGATTTACATTAAGACCTTTAGAATCGCTCCAAGCTTCCTCCCAGAAACTGGATCATCCATTCATACTATACGAGTATAATTCTGTCCTACACACCAACGTATTTCTTGTGTTACTTCCCTCTTGCGCTGTGATTCGTGTCCTGCCAACACGGAGCTCTTCAGTCTCAGGTCGTCTTACTAACAAAGTAAAACACGTTAAAAAGTAGAGCGGAAGAAATTACAATCATTCTGTACATTAACAAACGTCTATAGAAAAGAGTTCATTGTTGCTTTAACGACAGTAAACAGACAAAATCGTCTGCTTCAACATATAAAAGTTAAAAACATCCATCTCCCGTGGATGTTGGAGACATCGGACAGGAAACGAATCGATACGGCCGCGGTCAACCGGAACCCCGCGGCACCCGCCCACTCGTAACCCGCCGCTGACCCGTCCCCCTCCCACACACACACACACACACACACACACACCATCGCACCCCGGCCCGTTTCCACCCGTTCACGTCGATATCGTGCAGCCAGGCGGTGAAGGCCTGGTCACCGCTGGAGAGCCGGTCTCCAGAGGACGATGGAGGTCTGAGGCGGGTCAAGATGAGGCGTCAACGGGCAAACAAGTAATCGATGATTCAGTGTGGGAAAACACAATAAGAGATGTGGCGGTCTAAGATAAACACCTTCTGGCTTTAGCTTCGTACTTAACACACAGACATCAGAGTGCTTATCAATCTGCTTATGTAACTCTTATAAAAAGGACAAAGCGGTTCCTTTGAACGTTGTAATGTGTCGCCAGCTCTAACAGAACAAGACGTTTCATTGATAGCCGGAACTCTTATTGTCATTATAAACGATGCTGAACCTTCAGAGCCTTCAGAGCCGTCTTCTACTTACTTCTTTAGGCAACAGTAAGTAAGAAACCTCCAAAATATCCATTTATTACTGATAAACATCGACAAAAGAAGAAGCAACTGATGCGAAGTGAGTAGCTCGGAGCCAGAAGATCGTCGGCTCCTTCACTTTATTTAAGACTTAGTTGTCCAACTACAAATGATTTCAACACAAAAATCAAACATTCAATCGTTAAAGAGACGAGTCGTGACTTTAGTTTAGATCTGTAATATGCTGCCATGTAAGAACATTTGTTTTTTTTGTTGTTTTTTTTTTGTTTTTAAGCACAACACCTTTATACCGACAACATGGAACCATCATAGTAACACTTTGTTCTGATCGGGAACACCTCGTGTGAAAAAGAGGAAAAAAGGAAAGAAGGAGTGTGTTGATCTGGAGTTCCCGCTGGATTCAGACGTGGATCCGACACACTTTTAATTCCTGCAGCACCGGATCACGCAGCCAAGTCCGAAACGCTCTGTGATGCAGCACCAAGCTGGAGACTTGGATCCTACATTCAGCTAAACGGCGCTATGATAACTGATGGACTTCCACAGATCGCAGACCAAAGAGCCGGTCCGAGTGGAAGCGTTGAGACTGGCCGCCGACCAGGAGGAGAGCAGCCGGGGAAAAAACAAATCAGCCGGCCAAAAGCAAATGTGGAATAACTCCCAAAGCATCTTCTGAGTAAATGGAGGAGCTGGAGAAGGTCGGGGGGTTTCGGGGCCAGCAGTGTTGTTGGACAAGAGGAAAGGGAAGGATTTTAATGTGTATTTCCGTTTAATTTCAGTCTCCAAAATAAAACAAAAGCAGATCATTTGATGTCCTTCACGCCCTCTTCTTCATCTGTTGCTCTGCAGTTTCCTTGGATGCCCATGATGTGAGTTCAGTCCCCTCTCCTCAGCAGTCAGTCCGGCCCAGAGGAGCGTCAGGGCCAGTGGGAGATTCGAGGAGGGGTCTGTGGCAATCTAAGCAGCCCGCCCCCCCCCCTGCCTTCAACCGCAGGAGATGACAGTGAAGCGTTTGGAGATGCATGACATGTTGTGCAGCACGATGCCCAGGAGGAAGAGCAGCACGCATGCCACCAGGATCACCGTGCATACGCCGGACCACGTGGAGCCCTTCCCTGCGCCTCCCACCGGGCCGATAACCCTCCTCTCGCCCTCGCCCACCTCCAGGCCGACCCCCTCCAGACCCATAGCCAGGCCCAGAGGCTGTTGTTCAGGCATGGTCACCAAGGTCATACCCTTATGCTGACTGCCGGGCAGGAAGCGACATCCCAGCTCCCCCGGCAGGCCGAGCGCCCTCTCCTTGGCGATGGGCAGGGGCAGCATGTAGCAGCCGTTGCTGGGGAGGCGGATGAATACGGGCGTGTGCTCGGAGGCGTGAGGGATGGCAATGACAGTGATGATGTCTGGGTCGTCCGGGAGCTGGGAAACGGACAGGCCCGGTGGGAGCTTGGTGACGCTGCGGCACCAGGGACAGCGAATCTCCTTCTGGCTGCTGCGCATCTGGGTCAAACAGACCGAGCAGCAAGTGTGCCGGCAATCCAAGAGTTTGGGCCGCCGGCGGGGGCTGTAGTAGTTAAAGCAGATCTGGCACTCCAGAATGGAATCTTGGGAAAGTGTCTCCATTTTTTTTCCCCGAAAGGTTGTTGATTAGCTGTCAATCGATAAGAGACAAAAAAAGATGCAGTAGAAAAGTTGGACCTCTCCGAGGTGAACTAGGAGAGAACAGCTGTCTCCGTCGCTTGACGTCCCACCGGTGACCTCACAGGGATGTTACGGCCCTTTGATGGTCGTCCATCTGCAACAGAAGAGAAGAAACGGCATCGCAGTCAGTAACATGGTTCCAATCACTGACCGGCGTCAACACACTGACGCCACGCAAGGCGCCATCATCAATCAGGGGTTAAATATCTCCCCGGAAATCAGGGATCAAACCAGCAATCACCCGGTTACTAGACGGCCGCTTGTCCTCCTGAGTCATCGTCGTCATGCACGAGAGGGCAACAGACGGAGATATTTAACCTTTAAAGTGATTTGTTGAATCACCAACAGGAAACAACCGTCTCACTCAGCTCCCGCGGCGGACTCGGATATTATGCGTGCACTATCCCTTTGCTACTGTGAAAATGTAAATTTCTCCGTGTTGAGAAGAATAAAGGCTTTCTGATTCTGATTCTGATTCTGATATCAGACAGTTAATTGGCTAATCTGTTTGTGATCGGGAGGATAAACTTGAGGAAGCCGGGGCCCAACTCCACCGACCCCGGAGCAACAGACGGCCGCCAGCGACCGCGGTAATCACGGAGTCCAAAGAAAAGGCGTTAATCAGACGGTCTGCACGTATAGCAAGGAGGTGATCACAGGGAGGAGGAGGAGTTTTTGTTTAATAGGATTCATGTAACACGTGCCACAAGTGGGATTAGATGAAGAGTCGGCAGGTCATAAACATCATCAAGTGTTGGTTTATCAATGAGGGCAGCAGGTGATGTGACCTTCTGGTCTGATAACAACTGATAACACGATGATGATGAGGGATTCGTGTCTGATCTGGTTTATTGTCTTCGGTCGGGGGTCAGTCAGTCCGACTGTCACGTTTTATGTCTCCGTTTGATATCTTACGACAGAAAAAGGCCTCCCTCCGTGATCGGTGCACGGCAGGCGAGTCGCTCTCTCATGCACAGTCATGCAGATTAATTAAAGCTCCTCTGGATGTTTAAACGCTGCAACATGAGCAGGAAGCACAGCTGCTCTCCGGCTTTCCAGGAGGGCCAAGTCGAGCTTTGCGAGCATCTTCTGAACTCCCGACTGGTGGTCAAACCACCGCGGTGCTTCCTGCACGTCGGGGCGTCATGAGTATGTACAGCAAACGTCGTGCGTGTCCGCCGCCAGCTGACGGCAGCGAGGACGAGTTCATGAGACCATTCGCCTCCGTATCCGTGTTAAGTATGACTAAATCTTTCAACCGTCTCCTTTAGGCCACAGACTCCATAAACATTCCCTTCCTACTCCTACTCCTCTTGCATAATCACGGCGACCGTGTTAATCCATGCGGAAGCTCGGAGAGTTTGCTGTTACAGATGATTAAACCCTGTCAAAATTGCAGCAAGGAAACAATGAATACCAAACGGGGCAGCGCCGACTTTAGATTTCATTTTTCGCCCCCAAATTGTCGAGTGCGAAAACTGCTGAGGAAGGAAAAACGACTGGATTGTCTTTCTTTCCTCTTTCCCTCCGCTGCCACCTCGACAGAGCCGGTGTCCCTCCGGGCACGACTGTGGGAGGACAGACGAACGGCGAGATAGCAGGAGAGACGCAGAGGAAGGTGGTGATAGTAAGAAGAAGAAGGAAACAGAGAAGTGACCGCCGGTTGACCTGCGACATGGTTCATCCCGGTGCAGAAACAACGACGTCATCGACTCAGACTCGTCATCGCGGGTCTGTCGGGACGCCGATGAGGCACTGATGAGAAGACGCTCACAGCAGGCAGGATCGCAGACAGTTACTCAGTCTGGAGTCCTGAAGTTTGGTTGTTTTGGACGATATGAAATCAACAAAAGATCCACTTAAAGCATCGATTCATCAATCAGTTCATCTCATCCAATACAAATAATAAAATATATATTAAACAAGACACTGAGGAGGCCCTTATTACAGATGTGTCCTCCTACTCCGTGACCTTCTCAGACCAGATGGGACCTGTCGCCCCTCCCCCGAGTGTCCGGGTCCACCCCGGGATCTCCTCCCAGTCGAGTTCATCCTTATTAGACGGCGAATGTTCAGATCCAAGTCCACCTCTCAGTGGATGTCAGCATCATGTGCTACACCACTCCGCCGCCCTCCTCCGCCCTGAGCAGCTGTTCCACCGGCCCCCCCCGGGCGAAACACTCCCTCCCCCGGCCGAGTCCGGAGGCCAGACGAGCCCGCTCGGCACTCCCACGGACGACTTAGCCTCTCCTCACTTTTACCGAGTCAAAGTCAAGGAAGAAAAAGGGGGGGAAGACGTGATGAGGGAGACGGGAGCCGAGGAAGAGGACTGCCCTTGAGGGGGCGAGGCGGCCGGGGGTATTACTGAATCCTTTTTCCCAAAGATAAGGATTAGCTTTGATCTGACATAAATGCTTTGTGGCTTAATTTTCCCACACAGCCAGTCGCTGTCGCTCACACCCGCCTCCTTCCCTCGGAGAGAGAAACCCCCGTTTGACTGCTTGAATTGGATTTAACTCCTCATCAGTCGTCCTTTCCAACACGGCCTGTTGACTCACTTTCTGTATGAAGAGAACAATACGGTGAATATACATCCGAATACGACACATTCAGCTACTACATGCAGCTAAAAAGAGGCTTTTTTTGTACATAAAGTCCTTCAAAAATATCTTGTGCTGCCCTTTTATCTTTTTATTTGCATCTTAATTTTATTCTCTTTGTACTTTTATATCTGCTTCTTGTTGTGTATGGAAAGATGCTTTACAAATAAACTTCTCTGCAGAATTAAAGGCCAAATTTCTAAAAAACATTCACCTTAAAATCTTCAATTTCAAAGAGACTTAAAGCAACAGTCTGCAGCTTATATATCACAAACTGTTTTATATTGCCAAAGTCATCCGGGTGTCCCATCTGGACATTTTCATTTCAGTTTTCGCTCCACTGCTGCTCCTGACGTCACCTTCCTGCAGCCGCGGTGACACATGACTCCCTCGGATGGAGGGCAGGGTGCAGGGCGACGACCGAAACACGCCGGCCGGCGTCATTTCTCCCAGACACACACATACTAACACACACGCTGCACAATGACGGCGAGCTTTAGGAGCGACGTAACGATATGATTTATCGGTTCGACTGGGCTGTAACCACGGCAACCTGGCTACCACCGACAGGACCCGGAGTCGTTCTATCAAACTATTAGAAACTTTCTACACCATCTGTAAGAACACCTGACCTGTACAGATTCTAGCCGTGGTGTTGTGGCGTCATCGGGGGAGCTGGGAAGGACGAACGATTCAGAGCCAGACTAAAGTTAAAAATAACTCCCACAGCCAGATGTACGCCCGCACACGCACACACCTACACACACGCACCCAACTCGCCGGGGAGTCTGAGGATATAATACACAACTACCTGGAAGCAGAAGGG
>CAAKHC010014634.1:0-10867 GCA_901007825.1 Macroramphosus scolopax | reverse complement strand
GGGGGGGGGGGGGGAGGGGGGGGGGGGGGGGGGGGGGGGGGGGGGGGGGGGGTGCTGTGGGCGGCGCGGAGGAGAGGCTTGTTAATCTGTGCACCCCGAGCGAAATGTCATCGAAATGTCAGCGCGATAAGAAGCAACACTTTCATATGATGCCGGTGTGTTTTGGTTCGTTATGTTGCGGGTTCACGCCGAGCAGGTGCAGATCGGTTACCTTCAAATTAGGTTGGAAGGCGACCTGACGACCGGGCCGCATTAACCAGAACAACCGCAGTTAATTGGAGCAAAGCCAATCGATGGACGCTGGATCCTCTCGGCTGAGGTGGATTCAAGTCGACGGAAGAGAAGCTGAGCTGTCGTAGAAGCAACAGATGTATTAATGTCTTTCAGCCGGAGAAGGTTGTGCTCTTGTTGGTTTTTCTTTCAGTATCGGAGTCGATGTTTCACTAAAAAATTTAACAACGACAGTAAAAGAAGACGGACAACTCAAATCGCAGCGATCAGAAATGACAAAATAAAGCGGCTCGTACGACTTGAAGGTCGATCGTACATAAGAAATGAGGCTAATAAAACATTAAATGCTGCGTTTTACAACAGCGCACTTCCTCTTGACTGACCGCCAACGACAATCTTTATCTTCCATTAACGACACGGAGGTCTCGTCATCAGTATTTTGGGGGGCGATCGGAGAAATTTGGCAAACCTGGAGGACGATATCTTCTACGACTTTAAAGGTAAGCTGGGTATCTTAACGGCCTGATTGGAAGCTGGTCTGTCCTCACTACGACTGTGACGATCTGACCTCCTCCAGGAATCTGCAGCTCAATCTGGGTTTAGATCCAAAGTGTTTTTGCAGACCAATTAACAAACAGACATGATAAACTCCTGGATCTGAACACCGTCCGTCTCAATTAAAGTTGGCACCGAACCTCTCCCCAACACCGTCGTTTGTCAGACATCCCGCCGCAGCGTCACTGACGGGAGGAAACATCCAACCGCAGCTGGAACATTAAACCTGATCGGCTCTATTTGGAGTCCGTCCACGTGATTTGTGGCATCATATTCCTATTATGCTCAAATGGACTTTCACTCTCTTTAATTGACAAATTAACACATTCTGCTGCAGCAGGTGTGGATTCTATATTAATGACGTGTCCTTTATGTGAGTTAAACTATGATAGAAATCTCAATTTGCCTGTTTTCCACTCGTGAATGGAAACCAAAGGGGGGCCGGAGCCGACGATCCATCTTTCAGACTGGTTCTGCTCAGCAGCAACACAAACGCTTCAATAGAAACCAAACATGCTAAATTAAACATGTCCTCTAAATCATGGCTGCGGGCAGCATGCTGAGCCAGCGTTCGCATGTAGTCGCTCATCAAAACTTTGGACGAGACTCAAAGTCTCCTCTAGAGTCCGTTTAACGTGGTCATGCTAAGAGTAAAGAGCAGCGGCGGCTCCGTCCTTAATCCAGAACTCATCAATTAACCTAAACTGCAGAACATTTCTCATGTACAGTTCCTGCTAACTGCACAGGCGAGAAGGACAGAAAGACGGTGTCCTTGAGGAAAGGTTGTAGAGTACAGTATGGAAGCGTGTGTGTGTGTGTGTGTGTGTGTGTGTGTGCAGGAGGACAAATCGGTCCATTAAATGGCCCTGTTATCAGCTGCTATCACTACCATTAGGTACCATACTGATTCCAACCTGCACCTGCACGTAGACCAAAGAGGTGGATATCTTCTATTATCATCATTGATAAACCACAGCGTGATTCCAGACTCTCTCCCCCCCCCCCAAAAAAAAAATAATAATAATAATATTGCATGATGCTACAGGTCAGGACGATTTTGTGTCTTCGGTCAAAGTTATACTTTGGTTAAAGTTAGTAACACTTCCTGTCTGCTCCAGTTGGCCCCTCGTGGACGTACCCGGCTGCGGTTGCCATGGTTACCCTCTTGTGTATCTCTGTCCATTTAATTCTGCGCCGCTATCTCGCTACAAGTCAACAAATCCCACCGACATTCCCATGGTCGGTTTTTCGCCGCAGCGCTGCTGGCGTGTTCCTCCGTGTATGCAGCTTAATGTGTCTGATTGGGAGTGAATGTCTGCAGCCGGGTTTAAAAGTCTGGTGGAGGAAGAGGAGAGGCTGAGGAGGCTGAGGAGGCTGAGGAGGCTGAGTCCGCTCATCATCAGCCATTAGTGTGTTGTGGCTGGTTTTAGAGTGGATGTTGCAGGATAAGTGTGTTTGCTCTTTGTGTACATCTGCATCACAACCAAGAATGATGCACGATGTATCATGTGTGTGTGTGTGTGTGTGTGTGTGTGTGTGTGTGTGTGTGTGTGTGTGTGTGTGTGTGTGTGTGTGTGTGTGTCTCAGCACAGACGGAACTCTGACTGTGCAGCCGACCACCACAGGACACATTATGGCAATTTCCAGCTTGAGGAGCCAGTGAGCGTCAGCGCTGGCAGGGCTGCTGGATGGGTCCAACCCCCCCCCCCCTCTCCCTCCTCCCCAGACCTGTCCTAGCGTGACCGACCACCGCGCTACCTCAAGCAAAGCTGTGACGATGCCCTTCCAGAGGAGACTGGCCTAGTACACGAGGACGGCGGTGCTCATCGAGTGCATCTCTCTGGGTACTTGGTTTCATTTCCCAAAGCAAATATTTGAAAACAGAAGTAATTTAGCTTTAACAAAAACAAACCCGCAGAGAAAAGACAGATAGGAGGCGACTGACCCGTCTGGTCAGCTCGTCCTTCAACACGTAGACACATCCGACAACTCGTGTAGCGATCCGAAATCCAGGAATTAGATTTTCTATCAATGAAAAAGATTTCTGTAGTAACTCCTGGTCGTGTTCACCATGTTGGGTCAGCTGTGTGTGTGTGACGTCTGTTTCCTGCATGTGTTCACACACCTGTGACAGCGGCAGGCCGGCGGCACGAACGCTATCTTGTCAAACAACAAGGTCACACAGAGTCCAGGAGAAACGAATCACCGACCATCTCTGGTCTCTGATGAAAGGCGTTTCTACACTGAGAAAATGTGCAATTTCCAAAGCAGATGAAAGAGGTGGATGCTGGGATTCTTTTTTTTTTTTTTTAGCAGCCGGAGGCGTGATCTCCATCTACAGATCCAAATAAGAGATCCGCGAGGTCTGAGATAAAGGACGAGCACGGCGGCGGCTCGACCCAAACTTCAAACAAACTGACACTTTTAATTAAGCTTATCTGCCACGAGGCTGCTTATGGAAACTGAATGACAATTATCCAACAGGAATATGTTGATCGAGGCTCCGTCAACACGTTAGTATCCATCCTCTAAATCACAACGGCTTCCCGAAGAGATCAAACAATATTTCAGATACAAATACGACTCTCCTAAAAACATTTCATAAGTGAAATTGGTCATAACTTTAACTGTGGGCCGTAATGTTCCTTCTTCCTTTCATGCCAGGAATCATTTCATAAGAGCAGCTCTCATTTCTTCAAATGGAATATATCTCGCCGTGGAACACTTATTTAATACAGGAGTTCAGCGGAGTGCAGGTGATAAAGTTTACTGCTAAGGACGGGCCCGAGGGCTCCGTTCCGCCGGAGAGGACGGCTTGAAGGAGCTACAGCGGTGTTCCGCGAGGTTCGTCTGCTCCGCTGACTCGGCCGTCCGGGTCCGGGCTTCTTAAGTTCTGATGGAAGGCGGTAAATAAGAATTATTCCTGGTGGGCTTCACACCTGAAGCTTTTAGAAAGTCTATCCGAACGCAGCAGGCGGTCCGATGCACCGCGATCGCTGCGAGATCATTCACACGCCAGCGAGCAGCTCAGCGGGAGTGTGTGTGTGTGTGTGTGTGTGTGCATTAGGTGAAATTCGTAGCATTGCCGTTGCACAAGCACACAAACACCCGGCTTGACTTCTTCTTTTTTGGGGAGCCCAGCAGGTGAGTGTTCAGTGATGGGAGAAAAAACAACACTCTGACAAGACACTAAGAAGTATAATTTTCTCTTCAACGTGCAACTCGACATCTTTCACACAACAGTCTATCAGTCACTTCAGACCATCAACAGCAGATCCGGCGTGTTGCTAGGAGACACACGATGCTTCCGTCTGTCTGGCAGATTACAACTGAGGTCACAAGTACTTTTTTTAGTAATATGGTAGCTTCTTTGATACTATTTGAGTTGCAGAATATTACCCCAAATATATCGGCTGTACTACATAGAAGGAATCTGAGATGACACATAAGGCAGAGAAAAAAAAATGGCCGAATTATCGGCTGACCAGCTTTTGTCAGCTCCAAACTAGCGTCGTTATACAGCATCATCCTGAATTTACTCAAAGAGGTACGTTGATGGAGCGCGTGCTGTTACCAAGGCAACAGGATGCCGAACACTGAGGTCAAGTAGCAAGGTCATCACTACTGTAAAGGACAGGAGACGAACTGTAAACCGTAAAGGAAATGTGGGGTCGTCCATCAGTGATCAGTCATCAGTTGTCCAAACAGGGTAAACAGAGGAACCAACACAGCGAGCACTAATTCCGTTATTCCACAGAAGGACAATGTGTTTGTTAAAGCGCTGATTAACAATAAGGAATCAGCGATATTGTTCCGTGGCAGGCGGAGTGATTGACAATCACCGGGGCTCCTCAGCAGCGCAGATATTTCAGGCTGAACTCGCTTTTCTTTTCTCTGAGAGCTTGAAGACAATCACAGAAGGTTCCCGGTTCGTCTGAGCACGCCGGACCAACGCGATGGACGATTAATTATAAGAGACCAGTGAGAGCTCGGCGGACGGCTTCAAGGACTCCTATTGAAGCTGGGAATCTGGAGTGGACGCCTTGAATTGATTTGGATTGATTGAACATCTGCTTTACCGAATCTCTTTTATCATTTAGCACCGCAGCTAGCAGGCTGAGGCGACGTGCAGGCTGGCGTTCCCTCCAATCCTCCGA
Organism: Macroramphosus scolopax; assembly: GCA_901007825.1. NCBI lineage: Eukaryota > Metazoa > Chordata > Actinopteri > Syngnathiformes > Centriscidae > Macroramphosus > Macroramphosus scolopax. The sequence goes on along the minus strand of CAAKHC010014634.1, from coordinate 5,924 downwards.
ACAAACGTCTGCTGCGCTGACACTCGCTCCGGGCGTTTGTTCCGCATCAACAACAACAACAACAGGTTGTTTTGCCCCCTTAACTCCACACGGAAATGTTTAATGTAATTTAGAGCCGCCGTCTCTCCTAAACTTCTCTGCAAAATCCACAGTGGAACAGCTTGAATGAAAAAAGGATTCAAGAAGGAAACAGCTGCAGACTCGGCTTTAATTAATTTGAGCACATTTTGACGTCAACGTATCCGACAAACAGGAGCTGCGGGTGTGTGATAAAGGTGGAGAGGTACAGAACGTCCACGATTCAGCTCCTCGGTCACGGCGTCAGGCGTCTTTATGAGGTTATAATGGAAATGAGCTTATTGGGATTAAAACTACTGGACACCAAACTAATGAACTGCTGCTCTTATGTTCCCCACTTTAATTCTGATGATTGTTCTTGAAACATCATCATCACGTGCATCATATCGAAGCATCCAACTCTATTATTCCGGAGAACAATGATGCATCTGTTCGATGATCACTGACGAATCAGCGGTTCAAGGCTGCTTCTCTGCAGCGAGATCCCACTAAACCGTCCCTGCTTGTCTCTGTGTGCTTTAAGATAATTGCAAGAAATCCCTGTTTTCCTGTCCCCTTGAGATTGCACCCCCCCCCCACACACACACACACACACAATAATACCATCTTTCAAATCCCCCTTCATCCTAATCCTGAATCCTCCGAGCACAAACAAACATGAGAACGTTTAATCCGTCTGTTTAAAGGTGAAAATTGAAATCTTGAAAAAAAAAAAAAAAAGTCTGGGCAAACTGAACTGTGGGTGTTAGAATTCATTAAGCGACTTAAAACATTTAAGGTTCGTGAAATGCCTCAAACACATTAGAAGTTAAGAGCTTTTGTTCCTGGAGGACTGACTGGCTCAGTGTGCAGGCGTCATTAGAGAACAGTGTGCTTTGTATGTGCTGCACACGGCAGAGCCGAGACGCGAGGCTGCAGGCTGCAGGCTGCACACGGCCGGCTGCATGCCGCCGGCTGCAGGTTGCAGGCTGCCGGCTGCAGGCTGCATGCCGCTGGCTGAAGGCTGCCGGCTGCATGCTGAAGGCTGCCGGCTGCATGCTGCAGGCCACCGGCTGCAGGCTGCATGCCGCCGGCTGAAGGCTGCATGCTGCAGGCCGCCGGCTGCATGCTTCCGGCTGCAGGCCCAACCTGCTACTACGGTTTGGAGTTAAAAGAAATGGCCGCGATGTCTTCCAGCGGCTATTTACCCAACCGCCATCCCTCTCTCCTTCTCCCCTGCGCATCTCCTTCAGTGAGACGGACAACGGCGGGGCTGAAGACAGGTTTTGACGCTCAGCCAAGGAGAGGAATAATTCACAGAGATTGATGTCGGCGTCGGGACACATCTGGCCGGTGAAAACACAAACGGGTCGATAGGCGTATCGGCACGTCGCTCTCAAGTCAGGGGGGGTCGTGTCTTCCTCTGACAGGATGAGACAAATCCATCGGGACGGACCACATACTGTCGGGGAGCTGTACGTCACCCTCATGCTAATATCCAGCTGTGCACTGGTAATCTGAGAGTCGGTGAGCTGCCACCGGCCCAGCGGGACTCAGGGAACATGAATCTTAAACACGAGTGAGGTAACAACGTCTCACCCGTGTGCAGGCACAATTACTCCGAGTCAACTTCGGGGTAGCTAAAATAGAAAATGACCATATCGGGGGGCTTTTAACTGGAGCTGCCTGGCGGTGGCCCAGATATCCAGACAATATCATCTCCTCCATTATTGAATGGAAAACACATTTGTATTACCATTATGATGATCCACATACCTGTACAACTACACCGGCAGCTACAACATCCAGCTGCAGTACATCTGCAGTCTAATCTTTAATTGTAATACTGCCCTGCACATAATGTGATTCTTCAGCAAGCAATTATTTTCACTATCGATTAGTCGGATTATTTTCTTCGATTGCAGCCATTGATTGTCTATAAAAGAAGTTCCCATCATAGCTCGGATTGCCTGTTTTATCTTATCAACGGCCCAGAAGCCGATACAGTTTACAGCTAAAGTGCACTCGCAGAGCGAAGACCTGCGTCAAGGTCGACTCAGACTTGTTCTTCACTGTATTAAAGGACGTGTCGCCAAATTTAATGAGCTCTCCATTGACCCTCGTTAAATTCCTTCACAGGTCGGCCATCATTAACTAGCGGTTCAATTCCTCTAGGACCAGCGGGTGAAGCTAAAGGTTGCTGCGACAGGATGTCACGATGGAAGCTGGAAGCTGTAGGTGGGCACACAAGCCAGATCTCAGCAGACGCTCTCAGCTTCTGCAGCGTGATGTACGGAGACTGTAAATCAGCTTAATCAGCTTAAAAAAACACACGCACACACTAACACACACACACTATTTATCTTGAGGAACCTTCCGGTGGTTTCTCTTCCAATCATCCTCCAGAAATTTGTCCCCAGATGTTGCCAAATAAAAAAAGGCTTTGATATTCCCACATGCGTTATCCCTGGCTGCCACGCTCGCAGTCTTTAAAGGGAGGGAGCGCGGCGTTGACGCGTCTGACAGCTGAGCGGGACCCTGTGATGCCGGTAACGACATGAGGGACGACAACAGAAGCTCTAATATCAAAGCCCCGCCAGCTCCGGCGCCGCGCTGAAGATTATGAAGGCCGGTTATTCATCAGTACTTACACAAGATAGGTTACAAGTCAGAACACGTCTGCACACACACACACACACACACACGAACCGCCTCCCGTAGCCTCGTTTGTACATGAAGAAGACACAGAGAGCGTCTCTCGGCATCCTATCGACGCTCACTTAAGATAATGGGCCCTGTTGGGGGAGGATATGGATTGGAGAATGAATCTGGAAGCTCCTGCGTGCCGGTGAACGAGCAGACAAGGCAGATAAAGAGCTTCACAACGGGCCTCTGCAGTCCCCCTGGTGGCAGTTTGTCTCGATTAAAGCAGGACGCTGTCCGTCAATGTGTGTGTGTGTGTGTGTGTGGTGGTCGCAGTGTCAGGTGTTGTTTATCACCCCCGAGGATGTGAGGGAGTCGCGGCTCTGATCTGCGATCACGCCACAGTCAGCCGAGGCCGGGCGTTCATCCGGGAGGAGATCTGGACCCGCGGCTGGCCGGACGTCTTTATCTGTTGATTATAGCTTCACGTCATCATCAGCTCCCTGAAACAGTGTTCAAACAACGGAGACATCGACACTGAGAGGCAGAGAGAAGCAGCACTTCTTCAAACTATAAGACTCAAACCACTGATGGAACCGCGGCTGCATGACTGTCAGTGGAGGAGTTCACCTGCTGTTACGGAAAATTAGGTTCCACTGACAAAAAGTGTCTCATGGAGTGAAGTGTGCTGCTGATTTCCTGTGAATTCGGGAGTGTGAGAGCATCTGGTTGGTAACACTCAAAGGCTGAACTGAATATTTGAACGTTCAGTGTTCTGGATCCCGATCAGACACGGACCCACGGAGATCAACACTCCTGATGGTTTAGGAAACCATGAGGAGCGGCGTCACTGCACCCCGGCATGCTCAGCGATCTCGGCAACCTACATCATTATAGAGGAGGACTGACAGCGCTAGTGAAGCCTACAACACATTTCAAGGTATCACAACATGTGTTTGAACCGACGTGGGTGTTCAACGATGACGCGGCGTGTTGCCGATGCATTCATACATTATATATACGCAACTTTCCCGCAGGTGCAGTGAAAAAAAACGTCGACGCTGAGCTTGTGGAGTGTAACTGTGGCTCTGCATGAGCCGTTCAAGGGCCTGATGACGGACGACAAACATTTTCATACGTCATAAATCCCCCCCGGTTGCCTGACGGCCGGTCGCCGGTCGTTCCTCACTCGCAGCTGCGGTCAAACAAGGTCGGACGGATGTTTGAAAACATCATGGATGTATTCGAGCGTAACCGAGGAAACGGAGAGCAGACCCAGAGAGCCTCTAATTACTGTTCCAACACGAGCTGAACGACGCCCTTAAACCGTCTCCTCTCTCCCCTGCAGCGTCGTCCTCTTTGAACTCGGCACACAGACGATACAACAGAGACGAGGAGGACGAAAAAAAAAGACAAATATCAAACATAAAGCGCAGACGCACACACTTGACCTTCAGCGGCGTCCCCCTGAGGCCAAACATGTGAGAGGCTACCTGCGTTCGAGCACAGATCTCCCCCGCCGCACACGCTTTCAAACGAAACTTCAGCCTCACAATGCTCTCCTCCGGAGGCCCGGCGAAGGACATGAAAGCAATCGGTTTGCACAATGTCCTCCGAACTCCGAGGTGTTGTTGTGCCGGTCGGCAACACGCGGCCGGCATTAAAGAAACATCTGAAGCAGAGTACAGACAAAGGACACGCTGTTCTCCTGGCTGCAGACGACATGTTCGGATCATGCAAATAGATTTCACCGCGTCTAAATGAGACAGTTCCTCCTACACGGTGGGACACAAAGCCTTTGTGTCAAATGAAGTGAAGTAACTAACTTTATTATCAGCAGGAACTATCAAGTATTTACAGCCTCTTTAATGATGACATTCCTTCATACCGTCATATATTGAATATGTATGGAAATTAAAATACATCTTCATATAATCTATGTAATATCTATAATCAATATCCTCTATATATATATCTATACATGCAGTATCATGTGTTTAAATTAACTCTACTTACTTTAAAGTACATTTTGCCGACAGTTAATGTCATTAAATTATAAAACATGGAACCGGAGCGGGTTGATTGACGGATGATTGACAGCTGTCAGTCACTCGTCCTCGGCGGCGGTGTTCGCGTTTCACTCGTCCTACTTCAGACGCACACGTTTTCCCGCCCAAAGCGTCTGACAGAAATAGCGGCGAGTGTTAACTCACACCGCGGCGGCCGTCTCCGAGGCCGACGGACCGACGGCCAGAAATACTGAGCCGGCTTTGATGTTCCAGGGTCCGTGGCATCAGGTGGGGACGGTCGGAAATAGTCTTAGAGTTATAGCTCTCTCTCTCTCTCTCTCTCCAGATGTTGCTGCTGGTGTTACTAACACCTGGTGACGTATCTTCCGCAGCCTCCTAAATGTCAACGACCTGAGCGGTTGGTCAGTAAATTGACAGGATAAAAAGCTCGGAGGCTCCGGAGTTAATCGATGCCTTGTAAAGGAGCTCACAAACACACAAAGACAATCAATCGGAGGGAGCGAGGAGCCGCCGCGCTGTCGATGAAGAGCAGGACACAAACCGGGCGAGCGAGAGTTGAATCGGCTCCAAAAAAAAGAAAGATGTCAGGTTCTCCAGGGTCAATGTCAAATGAAATGCAGCGACTCCCCGGTGCTAAAAAGTCTAGTAAATGTCTACTGGAAGCAGATGGGAGAGGAGTTTCACCGCAGGAGTGTCTGTGTGCTCCAGAGGTCATAACTCAGCCCCCTCGGCATCGTGTGTCATCAGTCAGGCAGCGCAGTCGGACTCTGGGCGGGTTTCAATCAACCAGCTAACAGACAAACTGACAGCACGCAGGGAGGGAAAAAAAAAATGGGATGCGCCCGAAGGACTGCGGCCGGCTCGGAGACAGGAGAGAGAGAAAGGAACAGATGAAGAGGCATGAATGAACTGCTTAAAACAGAAAGAACCGACATGCTAATCAGCCCTTGAAGTTGGGGGGGGGGCTGATGGGAGCTTTAACATCCCACACACACACACACACACACACACACACACACACACACACACACTGAACTCCACATCCTCCCAGACGAACCGCTCATCTCCCTGCTGTTATCTCTTTCTCTTTGTCTTATCAGCCACCTCAGAGAGACCTTTGCTCCGGCCGTCTGACCTCGGCCACGACGTTCGTCTCATCATGTGGTCAGATCGGATAACAGACGGGGGGGTGGG
>CAAKHC010014633.1:17810-28580 GCA_901007825.1 Macroramphosus scolopax | reverse complement strand
TCTCCTGCAGGTTAGTTTGCATTGTGCATGCAGCTGTGTTCACTTTCAATCTATCCTGACCTATCTTCTTCTAACTCTCTTTTCACTCGTGCTCCCCATCCAGTACACACTATACTGTCCACACACACACACACACACACACACTGCATTCACACATGACTGATGACATCACTTGTAACCTTAGAGACCTTAAAATAAGATAAAAAAACGATCAATTATGAGGCGAAGTAGAGGGAATAAAGCCTTAATAACAATAATGATAATAATATAGATTATGTTAATTAGAGCAAAAAGGATCTCATGTACGTGTGTCCCCCCCAGTATAACCCTCGCCTGTTGCCCCTCCCCATGCGGCCACGCAGCGCAGTCAGCAGGCCCGTCAGTCTCCAGTGAAGGTCACAGCCTGATCTGAAAGTATGCAGCAGGAATGAGGCTGACACACTTTATAAATAGCCACAGCCTGCAACCATGAAATATAATAGTTGGAGATTATCTTGGACTTTTTCCTTTTGATACAATCTAAAAAAAAGGATTCCTGAAGTATCGTCCTCGACCGACCTTATGGCCCATTTAATCTGCAAGATGCAGCTTTAGTACAAGAGTAGTGACGAGTTATTTACTCTGAACAGCAGTTTGTTAAACAGGACGATCCCCTGATGAAGAGCCTGATGAAGAGCCTGTGAGGGGGCGGAGCTCCCTGATACTACTGTTCCATCTCCTGGTGGTGTCAAAGTTCAAGTGTACTGCAGCAGCCCGGCCCGACTGCCCGGCCTCTGTAAGAGAAGACTCAACTCCAAGGAGGAAGAATTTCACGCTTGGCGGTCCAACTTGGACGATCGCCGCGTCTCTCAGGCAGCGGCCGTTCGGCTGACAATAAAGACCAACACATCAAAGAGACACTTTATCCAGTCAAGTCGTACAAACATTACACACACTGTCTAACTAGAGGTTGCCATGGTGATAACAGACCTGTCTGTAAAGACGACACTTACTTCAGGGACGAATATGAATAGAAATGACTGGTAATAATGACGTAAATTACCTGTTTTGGCTATCGCAGTGACACAAACAGCCTTTTTTATTAACTAAATCAGTGGTCTTCAACCGGGGGTCCGCGACCCCTAGGGGGTCCGCGGAGGTACTGCTGGGGGTCCGCCAACTTAAAAATAAAATAAAGGCAATTTTAACCAAAATAATATGTCAGTTTAATTTTTTTTAATTATTATTATTTGATTGAGATGATTAAGAACATGTCATTAACATGCAATAATAATATACTTTTATAGACGAAATCTATTTAGTCTACCCAGTCAGAAATTGGTTAATACAGTGAAATAAGCTGAATAAAATACATTTAAAAGTTATTATAAGTCAGGCTTATATTTAAAAAAAAAAAAGGGGGGGGGGGGAGAATTTCAAGTGGGGGTCCCTGCTCTGTTTTTCTCTCATCCAAGGGGTCCCTGGGCTAAAAAGGTTGAAGACCCCTGAACTAAATCATTGTTACATCCCCCATATAACTTGCCTCTGTTGATTTTAAGCCTTTGTATGTGAATACGCTTCCTGGATTAGACCAACGTCTCAGTGCTAAGACTTTCACCTTAACAGAGATGAACCATCGGTCCAACAGTGGCTTACCCGTCCAGATGTGTGTGTGTATGTGTGTGTGTGTGTGTGGATACGGCAATGTGAGATGGAGAGAAACATACAGAACCAGAGGTGTCTATAAGTAGAGCCTAAGTGGTGTCAGCTGTGAGCCTTGGGTCTAAATAAAGGATTACCTTCAACCTTAGACAGCGCAAACACTCCCGACTGCCACGTTAGCAGCGGGGCTGTGAGGCAGTGAGCTGCTTTCACACTCTGCAGAACTAAACCTACCTGACCACGGGGACCGTCTGAACAAGCCTTTTAAAACCAATATTTTACCAATAACACTTGACGTAAACCCTTGAATTATTATATGAAACAAACTCAGCTGCCTTTAATATAAGCTGCTTTAAATAACATGTAAAGCTGTGATAAATGTTGTAATGCCCCTTTAACTCTGCTGGATCACAGTGCTGTAGCATGTCAGCGTAAACCTCCAGAAAACATTATACAAACAAGCAAAGGTTCCCTGAACTCCTGTTTTGAAATACAAAAGCAATCAGAAATCACGTGAATGTCAGCTGAGCAGAGTCCGACTGACCCCGTTTGAAACGGGACGAATTCGTCCCAGAGGCCTTGTGAGGCGAAGAGGAGCGTGGTGGTCAGGGTTCGATACCGGGGGGGGGGGTGTGTGGGTGGGGGGGGGGGGGGGCTTCCAAATGTGGTAGCACAGGGATCCTATTTCACAGACCCTTTACATGTCGACACAACGGTCGTGATGGTTCTACCAGGGACTTAAAGGGTTAAAAAATGGGTTAATGCTCCTCATCCTCCGTTGCTATTAATTCCCTGTTTGCCTTTGTTGATCCTATTTATCTTTTTAGTTGTAAGCAATTCTTTTTTTTTTGCCATGTAATGTTATACAGCTGGGAAAAGGAACACTGTCGCGTCCCATAATACTTCCTCTGTCCCTGTTTCACACTCCTTCAGCCTCTTAAAGGACTTTAGCGAAGCCTGCGTGCTGCCTGCAGGGCGGATTAATCATTTACAGGAACCGGCTGGACCCGAACACAAACAGAGAAACTGCATTAGTGCATGCATGTCTGCGTGAGCACTCCCCCCCCGTCAGAGGATCCTGTGGGCTGGAAGATGAAGAGTACTTCTACCCTGCATAGATCACCTTCCTCACAGAGCTGAGTGGAGCCGACAAGCTGGCAGCAGCAGAAGGCCGGTCGTGACGTTCTCCCTGCGTGAGGCACCTCGGAGCCAGCTGGACTCAGAACACGGGCCTTGGCCTCGATTTACAACCAGCGCAATTTAAATAAAGATTATTTCAGCATGCAGTTCAAAGACTTTTTCATCACAAGACCCGACAAAACAGAGTCTGGACTGTTTGTTTGCTGCAGCAGCAGTAAATGATTCACTGAAATCACTGTTGCAGAGTGAAAACTGTTAAACAGAAATACCTCGTACCGTATCTCATACTCTCTTTATTGAACATGTACATCCATCATGATCACAACATTGCATTAAAACATAAGTTATGATCTACAATAATAGAAACTATGTGTTTAACTTTGACCAACAAACACTGTAGTTCAACTGATGGTTCGTGGAGCTGACGGATGTCACAGATTCGACATATAACACATGAAAATCATGTTTAAAAGGCACATTCATAGAAGGAGGATGAGACCATCTTGCATGCACAGAGTCCGAACGGGACGGAAGCAGCATCGGTTACAACGGTGTCACAGTTTGGTGGTAACCACAGAAGAAGACCTGACCATTGATACAGAGGACAATTATTGCTTTGATTATTGCTGTCGTAAAAAGTGAACTATGTGCATCTATTCTCATATATTGTTCGGGAATATTCAAGCAGCATATGGACAGTAGTATTAGTCGTATAAACACTTGCATTAAATCACCTGTTTTAAAGAGGTGCAAATTGCATAATCTTGGATATCACCACGGGAAAAAATGAAAGGAGGATGATGAATTCTGCTTCACTGTTTCATTTCAGTTCCATTTAATCACTGGATTTTTACAGCATCTTCTCAGAGAGACGATTTAATCCGAGTCGGTACCATCTGAATGGAATATGTCTTAATGTGGGGCTTTAAAAAACAAAACACTTCCAGTTCCAGCATCCTCTCCCTCCCTTCGCCCTTCCTCACAGGAGCGCCCACCATTTGTGTACGAGCAGGTCGTCCCCGCTGCCCGTGTCCAGGAGCCGGTTACCACATTCCTCCCAGCGACTCACCTCCCCCTTATCCAGCACCAGGAACTTCCATTCCACGTGGCTCTCTGCAGGGAGGCTGACGACGGCGGCCCAGTACCCGTCCTTGGCCTTCTCCAGAGGGATGAACGCCTTCCAGCTCCCCAGCTCCGGCTGGCTCCCGGTGATGGCGACCGTCTGGTACGGTGAATGGGTGATGAAGTGGATGCGGAAGGTCACGTGGACGTTCTGCGGCATCGGCGGGACCGCCACAACTTTTTTGATACTTTCCGTGTTTTCCTCAACATTTTCTCTGCTGGCTGGTTTGACTTGAGAGGAAGAGGAGGCATCTGCATCTTCACAGGGAGCATCTCTGAGAGAAGAGATGGGCTGGCAGTCTTCAGAGGGAACTTGGTCGTGTCTAGTGTGATCCTGGTGAAAGGACGGAGCAGGAAGGTCCATCCAGGGAAGCCGGTCGCAGCTACCATCAGTCATCCACTCATTATTGTCCATTGTTGCCTCCATAATACTAATATCAGTCTTTTCACAGTCCTCCTCTTTCTCCTTTTCTGCTTCTGTTGCCTCTTTCTTTACCGAACTTACTCCGTCCTTCTTCTCGTTAACATCTACGACCTCCACGACGTGCTCGGCGTCCGTCTGTTTCTTCACCTCATCAGTTAAATCTGTGAAACTCTCTGCGTACTTCTCCACATCTCGTTGGTAGCTGTCCTCGATCTCGTGGCCCAGCGTGTCCTCGTTTGCTGCAGGCGACTCAGCAACAGCACCATCAGTGTGCCGACTGTAGGCTGGGAGAGACACCCGGGACGGGAACGGCCCGAACACCATCCCGGACGACCCCCCCTGAATGACACTCAGAGCTGCATCGTCAGCAAACAGGCGGCTTTGAGGCGGCGGACCGAAATCCATCGCCGTGAACTCCATATCGTCAACAGTCGTGTCGAACCCGTTAGCAGCGTCCTGCAGATCCGGGCTGACAGCCATGCTCGAGATCCCGCTCTCCTCCCCGACACCAGGGGACGAGATCTGACCGTCCCTCAGCTCGCTTGGCTCAAAGGACGTCAAGTAAATTGGACTGAAGGGCGGGTTAATGTCTGCAGTGAGGAGAGGAGGGACACCTCTGGAGACGTCAGAAGAATCTTCACTATCGTCTGTTTGGTCACTTTTCTGTTCTTGAGAGGAAGACAGGACGTCACCGTGAGACGTTTCATCGGACCCTCCGGCCGCCGCGATGGAAGCGTTACCAGCTGCGTCAGAGTGAACCAGCGTCTCTCCAAAGGTTTGGTTCTTGTCCACGTCGTCCTCTTGTCTGTCCTGGCAGATGGACAGCAGCAGGGGAGAGTCAGCCAGTCCAGAATCAGTGACGTCACTAACTGCATCGGGACAAGCGGCAGCGAATGCCTCGACGAAAGCATCGTTATCGATTGCCTGAACTCTTTGATCACGTGTGACACACCAACGGTCGTCACATTCGTCCCCTAACACAACACCGGCATCGTTTCAGTACTTTCAGGCAGATGTTGTGTTTCATGAGCCGGATCGCCGTCTTCCTCCACAGTCGGAACTACTTGAACATCTTTCTGTGCTTGTTGACAATCCAGCGACATTTGAGCGGCGGCGGCGGTGGTCAGAACCGACACGCCATCGATCTGGATGTCGACCTCGCTCCAAAGAGGCTCGCTTGAACTGCGCTGTTCTTCACCGAAGGCGTCGGTGTCATCGCCGTTAACTTGATCAGCTCCAGCAGGCGGAACGTCAACATCTGCATCGGATATAAGACGGTGGTCCTTCTTTTGTTCAGCATCTTCAGCCGATACAGGAACTGGATCGGCCTCTTCGTCCACAGTCAGAGCTACTGGTCCATCCGTCTGTGCCTGCTGGCCGTCCAGTGACAAGTCAGGAACATCTGTAATACCTGAAGATGGAGCTGCTGCATCAGTGACGTGATCATCGACCTTTATAAGCTCCCTCAACTGGGGCAGATCAGGGCTGAGAAGAACACTTGAACCGTTAAGTTCTTCAGCGCGGACATCGATATAATCACTATTCACTCCATCAGCCTCTTTGTGGAATGAAAGACTGCGGTCCTCTGTTGGTTCTTCATCTAGATCTGGTACAGCTGCTCCCTCATATAGATCTTCATCACCGTCCTGAATGGGCGACACCAACATGTCTGTCACATGATCCCACTGCTGCAGCCGGGAAGACGGCAGGTCTGCTGCTGATGAAGACCTCTCAGCTTGCTGAGCAACTAGGTTGTCGTCTAAAGACTCTTCCTCTTCTGCCTTCGCAGTCTCATCTTCCTCTCCCTCATCCGGAGAGAGGAGATCATTGCTGGAATATCTACTGCGATCAGAACTGTCTGGGTGCTGATAGTCTTCCTCAGCTTCCTCGCCCTTGTTGTGAGTGACAGCTACATCTTCGATAGGGATGACAGCTTCTTCTAAGTTGCACTCCGGCGGGGATCTACTACCTTCTAGTCCGTTGATGTCATGTTCACTCACATGGAGGGTTTGTTCAAAGCACACTGGATCGCTCGAAGCCCACCGAAGGGTTTCCTCCTCCTCCTCCTCTCCTTCTGTTCTCCTGTCAGAAACATCCTCGTCTGTAACCGCGTCCTCTTCGCTGCGGTTTTCATCTCCAGACACCTACACATGAATACAAAATGCAGTATCATCATGACTGATGTTGTCCGATAGACAGTAGATATAAATACATGCACAAAGGTACAGCAGATCTCACAGCCTGGAGACTCAGAAGATGCCCCCCCTCTACCTGTATAACGTTTCACAACAACACATGAGCACCTACCGTCTCCTCCCCATCCCGGTGTCTCTCCTCCGTAACCGGCTCAGACTCTTTGGAGCTGCTATAAATAAAAAGAGGCTCTTCTACATCCTTTCTGTCGTCCGTTTCATCCCGGTGGAGATCAACAACATCCTCCACCGTCCCTCCAGCAACAGAGTCGGTGTCACACAATCTCTGATCGGCCTCTTCAGTGAACATCTCCGCCACTTTGGGAGAGTCCGGCACACACTCCGGTCCCTCTGTGTAATCTGGAGTGGTTCGCTTGTCATCGGGTACTTGGACGTCCGTCCGGAGAGGAGAAACAGACGGAGGTTTCTTCTCCGCAGCAGCAGCAGCAGCAGCAACATGACGCTGCCGGACTTTAAGGTCACGCTGAATCAGATCCTCGTCCTCCTTTTGCACATCTGAGGAGTCTTCATCACTCACATCTACAACACAGAAGACAAGAAAAGTTATATTATTTAAATCAAAAATAGAATCTACTCCGTATATTATGAGAACTACACTTAATGTTTTAATGATTGCATTTTTAGATACACGAGTACATTTATTTTTGTTTGATTAAAACACTATAAATATCAATTTTTATATGACTTTTACAAGACAATTACAAAATAAAATGCAAAAAATAAACAATTATACATATTTTTTAAATGATTAGTCAATGATGGGTCAGATCAGTGATGCTGAATCATATATAACCAAAATATCTCCTGATATAAAGGTCCCAACTGCAAAATTACTTCAAATGAGGGTCTGCAGTTTATTGGGAGTCAACATGGAAAAGTTTTAAACTCCTTCTCTAGTTTACCAACAAGTTCATCCTGTCAATATCACCTAACTCTTTTCATCTAATACATCAGCTCAGCCAAAGACTTCAGCTTTACAGATCCAGCTGAGCTGTGTTGGGGTGCGTTACAGTGTCCAGGTGTACCTAAAGAACTGGCCAGTGTTGATGTGTGTGTAGTTACCAAAGCATCATAGCAACTGTGCTATATTTAATCTGTTCTTTGGACCGGGTGCAGGGTTAATAATGGCTTTATAGCAGGCTGCTTTATGATAGATCTGATCTCTTACAGTTTAAAAGTGACTTGATACCAAAGTCTTCTGGCTGTAATCTGTTGTCGTGTTCAGCCAATCTGCAAACAAACACTGTAATCCCCTGATAATTTGCACTTTTAGGATGATGGTATTTCTATAATAGAAAAGGCTCATCAGGCTCCTCTGCGGTGCTCGGTCCGGATATTAAATCAATGTGTTAATCCCGATCACCATCCTGTAATATCGCTATAATGTGGATGACGACACCCGTGGACTCGGTGTGTCTCCCGGTTCGTGTACCTGTTGACGCCGGGGAGCGGTGCCGGTCCTCCGGGCTCGGCTCCTGCATCACCGCTGCGTCGTCCTCCGCTCCGGGGCTCCTGCCGTCGGCCGCGGCCTTCCTCCGCTTCCCCCTCACGGTCCGGTAGATGATGAAGCCCACCAGCACCGACAGCATCGCTACGACGGCCAGAGCCACGGCGGGTCCGTGGCGGCCGATCAGGCAGAAGAGCGAGGCCAGGTCCATGCGCCTCTCCCGGGCCACGGTGTTCTTCAGCGGCATCGTGAAGGAGTCCTCGGCGTGGTGTCTCTGCGTGTGGTGCTGGAGGCCTGGAGGTTCGTCTGCTGGAGGTCCGTCTGCTGGAGGTCCGTCTGCTGCAGGCTGCAGGCTGCGGGCTGCTCTCCCCTCCACGTTGGGAAGTGTAGTGACCTCTTGTTGCTGCAGAGCCGCAGGTACGCTGCTCATTGGCTGATTGGATCACAGGAACTCACGTTCATTCATAAAAAAGAAAAGGCGACTCGATTTAAAATCTACTCTCATACTCGTGAGTCCATTGAATCTGGTATTGATTGGATTAAACCTCAGTGAAAGCAGAAACGGTTTGATTGGATTATCTTCTTCTCTAGATTCTTCCTATAATCACCCCCAAACATGTTTCATCGATCCTATGATAGGTCAGTTTTGATAACAAATATCAGGGTTAAATTAACAGAAGTCACTCAGTTTATTTTCAAATATTCAGTAAACATGTTGTCACATAAAAGGTATTTTCTTGCAATGAAATGCAGCTCATAGTCTCTTCTAAAGGCAGCTCGTTGATTATTGAGTGTTACGTTAAGCAATCCTATGTAAGGTTTGAGTATATTAAACGTCTATTTACTCATTAAAGGTATAATTTCAGACCCAGTTTAGTTATTTAAATCTCATAGTACTTTTCGATCAATATACTCCAAAAGTCAGTCATATTGTTCCTGCACTATCTAGTATGATATGGTTGACAGAAAATATGTAATCTACTTATCAGTATGATTTATAGCATTGACTAAAACATTTTAATGATTAAATTATGTTAAACATTTCCTCATGTAGATCTGTAAATAGTGTGAACACACCATTTTATACTTGATCAACAGCGCGACCCAGTGGACAGATGTGGTAATGACAGGAACCTTCCTGAAGACTGGAGCTGCTCCACTTGAAAAAAAAATAAAATCTGTGACAGTCCCATTAGCCTGACAGAAACCAACACGACCACCACAGAGGAGATTAGACAGCTTGTAGGAGAAAACAGTGTGTGCTCACACAATGTGGACAGCAGCACAGAGCAGGACTGAACCTGATGCTGATGTGTAGCAAACAGCACCACCCGGTGGAAGGATATGGTACTGACCAAGAATTCTGGAGCTGCTCCAGTTAGAAAATAAACTGGAAATAAAAGCTATAAAATATGTTTTATACAAGTGTTAAACATTGATTATATTCTCTTTGTATATATATATATAATTGACAATAAAGGATTATCTTATCTTAATTAATCAGATTGTCTCCTGGTCTAAGTATGGCACAGAAAAAAATGTAATTGTAAGAGACCAGAGTGAATGATGTACTAGCCAATAAACATCCACTAGATGTGATGTTTCACCCAAACAGTCCATATGATCAGTGTATGGAGCTGCAAACCTTCACTCTTGTGTTACACTGCGTCTGGCTGCTGTGCGGTGGGATGCACCAGCAACAGGGTGAGGAACCAAGTCCTTTTTATAAGCTGCCAAACCAAGAAAAACGATGGATTTAAGGAGTCAAAAGTGGAAACAGTCAAGAACGTGATGAATGAGCGGGGCGAAAAGGAAAACTCTGTGATCCTGACCCAAGTATGCCAACATGTGCGGTAGCATTTTGTCACTGATTAGTCACATCAAACCGTTTCCTGCGACTACAAGTCGGTAAAAGCATTTTGACCCAATGGAAATTGTGTAATGAGGCAAAATAACAAAATGTTAGAGTAATGTTACTAATTTTGCAAGTGCTTAAGCTAACTACAGTTAGTGCCGACATATAAATAGCTTTAACTGAACCCTGAGGTGCTCCGAGTGTGTCGGTCGTTGCCTTGCATGGCAGCTCCGCAGCCGTCCGTGTCTGAATGGGAACTCTTCAGTAAAAATGTTGAATAAATGCATTATACTTAGCTCTCCATCAGCTATTAATAATTCTGTTCCTTTGACTAAGAGAAAGATAGAAAACCTCAGCCAGCCTCAAGCATTTTGTTGCCCTGTCAGTCCCTGGTTGTGGATTGTGATGCTGATTGTTTCCCCTGTGTGATTGCATGGAGCCTTGATGTGCTCGGGCCCTAACGAGGGGTCACAAGTTATTAGCTGTGAGACATCGATACAAAGATGTTGCTTGATTTCAACTCTCCTGGGACCTCAATCACTTTGTTGTCAACACTACTAGTAAACATTGGACAATGAAGCAACAGTACTTTTTTGTTTAAGAGTAAAGTCAGCCATTATAACGGGTGCCTGGTCCCTCCCCGGCTCCTGTCTGGCTGTCGGGGCTTTTCTTTCCCAAGAATAGATGGATTGTCTTTTATACATGGCAGCAGAGGGCTGGACAGAGAAAGTACATCTGGGACTCAGCAGCTTTTGTTTTAATTGTGTGTGCAGTTACTCTTTGTTTTCAGGGCAGTGCTGACATAATGGTTATTATATATTATATACACTAGATCTTTGAATATCAGCAGCTCCTCTCCCCTCCTCTCCTCTCCCCTCCCCTCCCCCCCCCTCCCCTCCCCCCCCCCCCCCCCCCCCCCCCCTCCCCC
>CAAKHC010014626.1:0-29125 GCA_901007825.1 Macroramphosus scolopax | reverse complement strand
CACACGAGTTCCAGAACAGACATGTGCAGAGGTTGTTTGTGATCCTTAAGCAGGGCTGGGAGTTATTCATCTTTGCGGCAGTTCTGCACGGATGAATTCATCATGAAACGTTTGCAAACTTAAATTAAAACCTTCTTTTTTTTTCCTACTTAATTTAAAACAGATGATATCTTACCTGCTTGACCGCCGCTCACATCGTAAGTGTCCTCCCACGATAACATCTAATATTTAATATCTAATATAGCACGTGTCACCTGAGCACGCTTGGTGAGCTGGAGGTTGTTATCTGTGTGTGTGCACGAGCAAAATGATTAAACCCGGAGCTAATTTGCGGCGCTCGGCGAGCGGCGTGTTTCACGGTTCATCTCTTTGTTCGCGATACACGCGACAGTAAATCACCTTTACACCTGTAACACTTTTTAATTGCCAATCCGAAGTGATCTGGAACATCTGAGGAGAGACGTGTCGGATGATGTACTTATCTCACACGTCAATAAGTATTATAATTCCCGTCCTCGTTTGGGATTCGCATTTCATTCCTCGGTGTTATCGACAGGCCTGAAGGATGCGTCGAGGTTGACCTGCGTCCTCTTCAGCCGCCGTAGAAAAGCCTGTAAATCTTTGCTTTTAGTTTCCTCCCTTCAAACAGGCTTTGACCTTCAAGAAAAAAAGAACAGTTTCTCAATAAATATTGATGGAGAAACACAAAAGTAGAAAAAGTAATATGTGACTGCAGACGGTTGGAGGATGGGGATGGTTCCCCCGACGGGTCGGCTGATTGTTGGACTCATCCACAACCTCAACCCGCCTCCTCCTGCACAGATCAGCATGCCTTGTTAGTTGGGAGTGTCGTTACAGGACGTGGAGGGATGTTTTATATCGGCCTGCACTTAAATCTTCCAGAAGGTATTTCTCTGACGTGGATCATCCCGACCTGTCTGAGCGAACCATAAACAAAGGAGAGATAATTGCTGCCGACAGGAGCAAGCCTGTGAAAAACTATCTTTGTGTTGCGTTCTAGTTTCTTGATGTCTTTCTCTTCTCTTTTCCTCATCTATCTGTCGTCTGTACTCCCCGTCTCAGGCAGGTTTTATTTATAATAGATGCTGCTCCCTGTCTGTCCTGATGATATAACACGGTGACCGCGGCTACTCGCTCCTGCAGCAGGAAATCGCCTCTGAACTTCTGCAGGAGGAGGCGGTCGACGTTTCTCAGCTCCGGTTTCAGTCTGTGACGGACAACCGGCTCAGCCCGGTTTGACAGGAGACATAACCGAGTCCGGTCTGATGACATAATCCTTGCTGACTCCGTTTAGTTGGTTATCTCCGTCCATTTTCCTTCCTTGTCACCGGGTGTTGACGCGAGGTCAGCTGGGAGCTCGCCGCTAACCGTCAGCGCCCGGCGTTCACCTGGCCTGACACCTGCTCTCCGTGCAGGCAGCGTGTGCAGTGTGCAAAGGGGAAGCTGGAATTAAGCCTCCCGGCCTCTGTGCGTGCGGCTACGGTGCGTATGCATCTGTATGTGCATGTGTCGCGTTGGATGAGTGTCCGCCAGAGCTCATGCGAGAAGACAACGGGTCAGGTTCCCTTCCCCCCACGCACACACACACACACACACACACACACACACACAAACACACACACGCACTTCCGTCAGGTGTCTGTTGACGTCCCCTCGATGTGACACGCCACCCACGGTGAAGGAGCGGAACAAACCGCCAGGCTCTTCCCTCCCATAAATATCCTGCAACCTCTGCCCCTCAGACATCAAGCAGGCGGCCTCGCGTCACGTCTGAGAGTCGGTTCACACGACACGGCTGCAGAAGTCATGAACACGCCACGAAAAAAACAAAGCAAAGCCTGAGATTGTGTCAGCGCATCTGTATGGAAACGGCCGGCCGACCAGATGTGCACCAACGACGTCCATTCAAAGCGAGCTCGCGTTAGGATAGTGTTTGTTTTTGGTTATCCCTGCACTCCTGCTCCACCTGACTTGTGACGTCATGTGCACTCTGTAACGTCCACGATTGGACGACACAACTCGGGCGTATATTTAAAGAGCCCAGCGTGCAGCAACACGTTGAGCCGCCGTGTGCTCCTAAGGTCAGCTCTGTTTCCAGGAATGTAATTAACAGTTGCTTGAAATCACCTCTGGACGCCTTCGGGGCTCCGGTTTGACGGTAAAGGGCCCTGACAGTGGCAAGCGACTGTGCCGGGCATACTGTGCAATCAAAGTGCATGCACATCGGCACATCAGCACATCAGCACGTCAGCACACTCCCGGTGCTTCGCCGCCTGGGAGCCGTTTTCTTAAAAAAAAAAAAGAAGAAAAAAAAAACCGCATCTGAGACACAATGACGCATTTTTACTAAGTAGGAGGAGGATTAGAAAAAAAAAACAAATCATCCCATGAAAGACGCAGCGAGGCAGCTGTATGTATATATATATATATATTTATATATATATATATATATATTTATATATTTATATACACTGTGTGCGGTTTGATTTTGTAAAGCTTAATTGACTGTTTATTTTCTGCTGCTCCGACGACTGGAAATAGCAGTGATGATAAAGAAGCTCCGCAAACACACAGCGGAAACGCCGCGATGAGTTAGAAGCCTCACACACACACACACACACACACACACACACGCGCGTCAGCATCAGCAGCTTCTCCACATGTGGGTCAAGGCTCCGGTTGATGGATCGGGCCACAGTGTGTTAGGTAGAACATGCACACAGAGAAACGGCTCCCCGGGGGTTTGATTTACTTACTTAACACGCCGCTGCCACCTAGTCCGGGATTAGGTGGCCCCAGATTATACAGCTCTTAAAAGATAATGCAAACCTGACAGTTACTATTCTGTGTAAGCGTGCATAACTAAACATAGGAGGATGCTTCTTCTTTTTTTTTACCCGATATTTATGAGTGTGTGTGTGTGTGTGTGTGTGTGTGTGTGTGTGTGTGTGTGTGTGTGTGTGTGTGTGTGTGTGTGTGTGTGTGTGTGTGTGTGTGTGCGTGTGTGTGTGTGTGCGTGTGTGTGCTGCAGGGCTCAGAAAGCTTTGGGGATGTTCAGGTGTCCTACTTTCAGAGGGATTCTGAAAAGCAAGCGATTTGACAATGACAAGATTTTAAGGCGTATTTTGTTACGGCGAGCGTGAAATCTTTAACAGTTAATAATCTGGAGATTCATTAGGATTCCCCCAAGGGGGGGAGGGGGCAGTTGGATCGCCTTAAAACTCTCCTGATTGAATCATCTGTGCTAAAAAATAAAATGGTTTTGGGATGAAGTTCTGACTCTGATGAGGAAGTGTGTGTAAAAACTTGTCAGGATTATGTCGATGGATTTTTGGTTCTAATTTGGAATAATCTCTGCGTCAAGTGGTCGACAGATTGATTGTCAGATTACTGAACTTTTCAATAACGTCCTCCTGACGGAGGCTGCGTCTCGCAGACGGAGACGTTTCATCACCGAAGTAAAAAGGAACAATATAAGAGATTATTATAAAACTGCGGATTGATCCTTTCCACTCTCCCCCTGCCTGACCCGGGAATACGTAATAAGAAAAAAAAAAAGGCTTTTTTTTTCTCTCCTCACGTGTGATCCCTGAGCAGCCGGTTCCAACCTGTATGACTTCTCATTAGCTGGGGTGAAAACACATTGTTTTCCATGAGAAAAATCCATTTGTTTCCATGGTGACGCTGCTTCTCCTCATCGAATCGGCTCGGTTGCTTTTTTACGGATAGCTTTATTAAAAAAGGAGGGCGCCGTCGTATCAAGTTCTGAAGTCGATCATCTGGAGAGCTTCAAAGGGATCTTTCAGTCACATCGCATTAAGATGCATTAGAACCTCTCAGTGTCTCTCTCATGTGTTTACAAAGGAATAAACGTACAGACGTCCCTTCGTCTCTGATTCGTCTTTGAATCCAGAGCTTGTTTGTATTCCGTCATGACTCTTCGCTGTGTCGTGGAAGTTCTTTGAACGAGCCTCTTCCTTTGACAAACAACATCTTAACACCTCACTTTAATTTGTTTACCTTGACCAAGATCATCAGCGGAGGAATTTCTCTCCGCGACGTGCTCGGCGGGTCCCGAAGCTGTAAATCTACACCGTCGCTCCATTTGTCACAAAGAGCCCCGACAGTCAGCCTAATTATTTTGGTTGTGACAAAGGGGCGGCTGTCTGGGGGGAACCGGGAACATCAATCCATCCGTGTGTTTTCCACGGTGCAGCTGATACAGTGAACTGGAGCCTTTCAGGGTGGCAGGTGAATCTGCATACATGACAAGGTCTAATGATCGACAAGGATGTAGATATCTGCTGTATCAGATGTCGAGGAGATGATAAGCAGTTCACACTTATCACAGAATTAGGATTAGCATTAATGTTTCTGTGCTGTCTGACTTCACTCCCAGACGACGACGTCTCCGCTCACATCCCCTCCGACATCTTGTCTCTTCACTCCGGGGGAACTGATCTCCCTTAAAGTAACTCCTGTTCGATATTTATTAGCTCCGACTCCGACATCATCCTCTAAATTCACTCGCCCTCTTCGTAAGCGCTCGTAGAAAGTCAATGCGGTGGAACAGAAACCCTGCGGTCGACCGGCTTAGCTGCACAGACGATAACAGCGTCTGCCCCTGCGCAGACCCGACGCACAGCTACAAATCAGCCTTAAACTGTGATTCAGTGAATTGAACCCCCCCCCCGCACGCCCCCGTCCGTCCCACTTCCCATGATTGAGGTGGAATGCTGAGAGCCTTTCTATCAACTTCCCTTTTTTATTTGACTTTTATCATGTCCAATATTGCTTTTTGTAGGCATTCATATTATTTAAGGATCCGATTATCCTTTATAAAGACTCTCTCTCTCTCCCGCTGCCGTCGGGGGAGACGCCTTCTATCATTTATGATTCATTTTAACAGCAAACATTAAAATTTGTGATTCTCAGCCTCTCCTGACGGTCTTAAAAGCTGCTTCTACATAATCCAGAAACAAAAAAAAAAAGACCAGTTCTCTTAATGCTTTCTGGCCTCTGGCTTTCTCTCTGAAATGTTCTTCAGCATCGGCCTCTGGAGGACGGATTTACAGGACGCACGGCCCCGTCCGTCACTGTTACAGCTCCTCTGCTGGGAGTTTCAGATCATCATGTGACTTCTGTCGAAGTTGCTGTGAATAGATCTGCGACTCTCCAGATTAAATGAAAATACTTAATTTAAGGGAATATTTTATTTCCCCCTTTGTTGACTCTTCCTTGGCTGAAATGCAAAATGCTGAGTCAGCGTTTTTTTTTTTTATCCTGGGATTATCTAACATAGTTCAAGCAAGACAAATTTCGGTTGACTTTCTCTAAAGTCACGTTTACTTTGAGCACCACGACAACAAAAAAACAAAGTCTCCGTTGGTCTGCAGTTTGGGGAGCTGCAGAGGCAAACATCTGCCTGATATCCAGTCGATTCAGAGACCTCATGCAGGACACAGGAACTGCAAACATTTGCAGGATCAAGAGAAGAATTGACCTGAAAACTAAATGTAAGTGCTGTAAAACACACACACATCCACTGTGGTAACTTTCTGTCCCCTCATGGAGAGGAGATTTGAACCACTGGATGAATCATTGTCAACATCTTGCCGCCTTATGACAGATAACAATCGGTGCAGCGGCGCTTTATTTCGTTTGCAAGAGAGACTCAGCAGCAGCAGCAACACGGATGCATATTAATTCCACGGCGTCTTGCAAAGACGGTGCGCAGAAAGACGAGCTTTGTTTATTTACTTCGGAAAGTCAAAGCTAAGGTGAGAGTAAAGGGGATCCGGCCGCATGAAAGATCGTCTCCTTTGTTCGACGGCAGCGAGAGAGGGGGGGGGGGGGAATCTATTTCCATCCGAGGCTAAAGAAATATGACATCTGAATAGAATCAAGCCCGTCCTGCTGATGCGGCGCAGATCTTAACGGGCATTAACATTCATAGCCAGGCTGGTTTTATCTACTCCTGCATTTTGTTTGCACAGCTTGGTGTTCGGCACACAATCACTTTGAATGTAATGCAGTCTGAGGGGTGTGTGGAGCCTGTTCACACTCGGGGCGGAGGAGCAACTGTTTGGGGGTTTTCATGCATTTCTTTGCAGTAGTCAACAGAAGGGCTGCACTATATCATTTTATGATTTCAATTTGTATCCCTCAACAATTGTATCCCTCCTCTGATATTCCCTCTCGTGACGAATGCAAACACCTTCTGTAGATCGACGCCGCCGCCCTGATAAACTCGACGCCACACAAGTCAGCACGCTGAGTTACTGACAATGTTTCATAGCAATATTTGCACAAATTTCTGAGACAATTTCATGCAACTGCTCTTTGCTGGAGGTGTCGTGTTGCTCTACCGTCCTCCTTGAAATATGTTTTTTATTGGATTCAAGCCAGGTGACAAACTTTTGCCTGTTCATAGTTTTTTCTTTTGAGATTTTGAGAGTGAATCATTGATGCTCATCTAGTCGGCGATACCATCTATACATGTCATCACACTCCCCTCTCCGTGCTACAGGACAGGACTATGCATGCTCTACGGTCGTCTGCAGGATCTCTGCAAACGTGCCGGACCTGTGCAAGCTAAGCAGCCTGCCCGGTGGTCACACTGAGGATTGTTTGACCAGACAGGTGGAGACACAACTGGGTCAATAAGCCACGATGGACATGCAGCATAATTCATAACCACAGCGGAGTGAGCCTCCCTATTTTGTCAACTGTCGGCCGTGTGCGACAGCCGCGGCGGAACCAGCAGATCCTCCCCTCCGCGTCGACACACTGTACTTTACAAGCTAGCAGCATCCGAATTCCGCGTGGACATGCAGCCTGTCAGATACACTATGTATTTGTATGTCAGCGCGAGTGCATGTACGTGTGGCTGGCAGGCAGGAAGCCAGCGTGACCCGACTTCAGCTTTTCAGCTTTGGTGCAGCGCTGCAGACAGCTGTGCCACAAACACGCTGCTGTGGATCACCGCGAGGGCCTTTTATTTAGGTCACATTCTGTGCTTCAGCGGGCCAACAGAAGGGATCTCTGTCAACTGCAATGAATACCTTCAGTTGGACACTGCCCACTTTTTATGTGCCCTGCGAGAAGTGGCCGCGGTGCGTGTTGGTGTGGTGTCTCGTGTGCGGGTTCACTGAGAGGATGCTGCAGAGGGGGGCGGGGGATGCTTTGCCTCTTCACTCTAACAATACACTTTAGATTTATTCCCCCTGGTTTACCACCAAGATTAATAATATCCCAGTTTTTTTTTTTCATTGAATGCAGCTTTACTTTAAATTAAATAAACCCATGCAACTCGCTGTACATGCTCGTACATGAATCTTCCCTGTGTCCTACACGGTGACCTCCAGTTATGTAAAGAACATGACATGATGTTTCATTCCGCTGCTTTGTCTCCCTCATTTATCTGATGTTTCCTTCCTTCATTTCCTCCCCTCTTTTTATTCACCACGGCGGCCTTCGGTGTTGCATTGTGACCCGCGGTAATGAATCCCCGCGCCGGCCCGGCCGCGCCGCGGTCACAGCGGCTGCGTGGGGTCCTTATTATTGTCTCGTTAGCTTCACCTGCAGTCCTTTGGAAACAGAGCGGGTTTAGCGGCCGGCCGGCCTCGACCCCAGATGGGCAATGAAAGCAGCTTAATGGTGCAGATGGATGCCGCTGTTTTCATGTCACCGTGTGAGGGGGGGAAAGGTAGTTTACTGCGGGTTCGCCTCGATAGGTCCAGAAGCTGTCGGCTCGATTTTACTGGCCAATTAGTTTGCCCTTAGAGGAGAAATAGGGGTATAGAGGGAAACCGATTATCTCTTGTGTTTGTGTGTTTGTGTGTGTGTGGGGGGGGGGGGGCATGTGTGGACACTGAGCAGGTATTTTAAAGCAACACCCACTCGTCTATGAAAGCACCAGATTTTGAAAAGGCATTGAACTCATTTGAGGGATTAAGACGCTCTGCAGCTTCAAATCCTGCAATTCCTCATTATACTTTAGTTGGGTTACACAGATGCTTCATTTTAACGGTACCCTTGAACGCGTATAGCAACACCCCCCCCCCCCCCCCCCCCCCCCCCCTCCGGGGGCTCGAAATAGACCTGAACTTTCCGTGATATCTTACCTTCCTTTGTTTCTCTGCATTTCCTCGATCTCCTGTCACTTTTTTTTTTTTTTCACCTGAAATCTACCGGAGCGAGCGGAGACGTGGAAGAGGAGGCTGGAGGACAGATCAGGGACCACATGCCAAGTGGCTTCTATATTTAGAGATCCTCTCTTTTTGAAGTTTTAAAGGACAAAAAAAAAAAAGAAAAAAAGAAACACACATCAATGTCCTGTCAACATCGGCAAGTTTTCTCATCCGTGAAGAAGTGCCAGATAGCATCTTCTTCAAATTAAAGCAGATGAATGCATTGCACTGTGCTTTGTTTATGCAAATATAAGATATTTATAATTCTCTCTTCTTCTTGTTTGTCTGTGCTTCGTCATGGCTGTGTGTTTCTTCGTAGAGCTAGTTTTGGGGCCCGTGCAGACTTCCCGTAGCAGCAGTTGGATGTGCGCCCAGCCACGATGACAATGAAAGGCCTGTCCGGCAGCCATAGTCACCATCACACAATGACCTGTGACCCCTCTTATGACTCCATGACCCTGGGGCACCCGAATCGCCGGTCCTACTTCCTCAACCCCGGAGAGGCTCATTCGGCCGAGCACCCCTGCTACACCCAGCGCAACTCCTTCCAGTCCGATTGCAGTGCCTACCCTGATCTGGCCAGCTGCACCTTCCCTCGCAGACATTACAGCTCCCATCATGAGCTAAAGGAGGAGTGTGGCGCTCTGGTGCCTTATACGGGGCCGACGGGAAGCAGTAAAGGAAGCGGAGGAGCCGGCGGAAACAACAACCGCATCCCTTCTAACCTGCTGGAGCAGTTCGAGCATCAGGCGCCGGTGCGGCGTGAAGGCTATCACACGCTGCAGTACAAACGCACCGCGGTAGAGCACCAACGCAGCGATAGTCCGGGTCGAATACGCCACCTCGTTCACTCCGTTCAGAAGCTTTTCACCAAGTCTCACTCCTTGGAGGGGCCCTCGGGGTCCGGGGGAAGCGGGAGCGGCAGGATGAACGGCAGCAAATCCAGTCCGGACGACCCGCCCTCCTCGTCCGGAACCCTGAAGCACAGCAAGCGCAGCAAGGGGAAGGACCGCTCCAAGTCGGAGCCTAAGATGCGAACTGCGATTTCAGGTTATTGGAGCTCGGACGACACACTCGATCGGGAGGTGTGCCTCTATCACCATCAGAGCGGAGGCCCGCCGTCGGGGGTCATGACCATGGGGCGACACCCGGAGAAATCCCAGTCGCAGTATTTCATGGAGTCCTACAACACCATCAGCGCCCACTCTCTGAAGACGTCGCGCAGCAACAACGACGTGAAGTGCTCGACGTGCTCCGGGGGCGGCGGCGGGGGCCTGCAGCTGGTGGGCCCGCTGGACAGCCAGGTGCAGCTGAAGAAGAGCTCGTGGTCTTCTACTCTGACGGTGAGCAGAGCAAGGGAGGTGTACCAGAAGGCCTCGGTCAACCTAGATAAAGCTCTAGTGAAAGCCGAGCAGGGACGCACCTGCCACTTCCTACAGGTAGGACTGTCACTACGGCTCCACCTCTCGCATGTCACGCTTCACGCATCCTCCGGGGGCCCCGCCGCTCCTCCATCCTTCAGTGTCGCAGCATGTGTTTGGGTGTTTGAGATCGGCCGCATCCTGTATCTCAAATGATGGTGTCACGTCGACCGTCTCCATGGTGTCCTCATTTCAACATGTCCTCATGTACCTTCCATGTTATGTCGTTCTGTAACAGGTCAGAAAAATCATGTTCAAACACTAAAAGTACTTTGGCTGTCTGTGAGCGGCTGCCGAGGCCGCGGTGTGTCGGAGCGAGTGTGTTCACACGTCTTTTTCACCGAGTAGGGTGCTACTATAAGAGATCAGAGAGCGCCGGAGATCAACAAACAAAGAAAAAGAAATGCCGACCTCTGCACGTCTGCACACACGCATGCATGTAGTCGCTCCGACCCTCCCCATCCAGCTTCTGCTTCGGCAAAGATAAAAGTGTTGCAGATTGCATACATTTTCTCACACTGGGCTGCGAATGAAAGCCAAAGGAGAGGAAGTGCTGGGGGAATAGTGGGTAGTTCGTGCATGTGTGTGCGCGCACTGTAAAGGCAAAAAGGACCGGGGAGAGAGAGCAAACAAGGACAACAGGGGAGGATGTGAGCGGAGAAAGTAGAAGTTAGAGAGTGAAGGAGCATAAAAGAAAGTTCTGTGTGGCTGCGCATTTTAAGAACCTGGAAAATGGAGCGAGCACATCAAGAAAGGCCGTCGCTGCAGCACAGCGATATTTCTTCCCGACTAAAAGAGCCATTTGCTTTTTTCCTTTTTTTTTCTTCTTTATTCTAGAAAAGAGAGATAGAAGGAAAAAGTCTGTCGAGTTGCTCCGCGGTCCCCCGATTGTCCTCACGTGAACCCGCCCGGATCCCCTTTCACTGCGCCCTCCGTACAACAGGTTGATTTGATTGCACGGTCGTCCTACGGTGGACGTGATTAACAGGCGTGACCTTCTTTTCTTTTTTTTTGTTTTCTTAATAACAATAATTAGATTCTTTTGAGCGTCAGACGCGTCGTCTCACCCGAGACGCCGGTTTGCCCGTGAAGTAAAGGTCAGCTCGGTTTCCTAGCTACGCGGCGGCCTGTCGAGTGATTCTCATGCACTTTTTTTTCTCTCACTCTGTATCTTATTTCTTTCACTCCGGAGCCGGTGCCCTAACAGCCACTCACTTTGGGACTGCGGCGGGTTCTGCCGAACAAAACCCCCCTTTGTTTTCCCTCCCTCTCCTCTGTCTTTGACTCCCTCGCTTCTGGATTAGGGCTGGCAGATAGCTTTGCCCTCTTTTTTTTTTTTTTTTTTTTTACCTTCATTAGTGTGTGAAAAGTCAGGGAAGCAGCCAGAGGCAGGAGCACTGCAAAAGTTTCCGTGCATTTGATATGCCGCATGCATCACAGGAGAGACAATAGAAGGCCTCCGGCGCTCATAAGCTTATGGTATGATTAAGACAGACTTTGCATTGATGCTGTTTTCTATTGCAACTTCCAGGGCGTGAAGTGCACAGTGTGATCCAGGTGTTACTTCCAGGGTAGAACATGTGGCAGCCTCGCCGTGTCCACTAATCTGTAATGACGCTCCCCTCTTTACCTTATCTCCCCTCATCTGTACAGGTGCCTCAGGATGACTGGAGCGGCTTCTCTCCACTGGGGAAGGATGATGAGATCCCTTGCCGGCGGATGCGAAGTGGAAGCTACATCAAGGCCATGGCAGAAGAAGACAGCGGCGACTCTGACTGCAGCCCGAAACCCTCCCCGAAGGTCCAGGCGCGGAGGGCCAGCTACCTGAAGGCCACGCAGCCGTCCCTCACCGAGATGACCACGCTGAAGTGAGTGTGTGTCAGCATTAAGATGAAGAATAGATTTCCTTCTGAAAGTTGTGGAGAGAAATTAGACTGTCAACAATCTTTATTACGGATTAGAATTGTACATATGTATAAAGATTTGTTCCTAATCTTTGGTACTCACAGATTCGTGTTCCGATCCACAAACAAATAACAAACCATTTCCGTAAAGCTTCCAGTGTCTACAAACGTCTGACAGTATTTCTGACGTCCTTCTTGTGTTGACACAGAGATTGTTAGATGTTTGTGGAGGGATTGACTGATACACACAGATCAGGTTACGTCTGTGTGTCGGGGGCTCTGAGACTCAAACCTACAGCTCCTCAAAGCTATCGGAGCCCGAAACAAACCCGACAGCCACGTCCGAACCCGACCTGAACCCGAACGTCCCGACTAGATTCCCGTCAAAACCCAACTGCTCTCCCTTTACGTCCGTCTGTACACGACGTTCACGAGTGTGCTGGAAGCCCGGACGTGCAGTCAGAGTAGAACCGACGGAGGGACAAAGGTTGATAAACAAAGCAAACAGAGCCGGTCGGTGATACTCAGGCGTTTGCCCGTCGGCTGTCTGGCGGACGTGCGAATCCCCGACTCTCGCCGGCCGCCGCCTAATTATCTGTTCTGTGTTTACGACTCGGACACACACTTCCAGGCTGTGTGTCCACAATCACACCAACACACCGAACAAGCCTTAATACGAACACAAGATGCGTGTGCATGCTCTCCTTCAAGAAGAAATGCATTGTGGGTAAAGACCTAACACTTCATTTAGAAGAGATTGAAGGTTGAAGGTTGAAGGCTTCGTCGTTTTTCATGCAGGAAGTTCTTCCTCGTTGCATAAGGCAGAGCGTCACAGACTTGGACGCTGCGTCCGCTGACAGCTTATGATCTGACATCATACTGCAGAGACACAGCGGACAAATCGGAAACACAAAGTCTTCTGTTGCGGCGCAGAGCTGTGACTGATTAGCTGTGAAATACACAGAGATGAGGAGAACACAAGTGGGTGCTCAGTCACTGCTATTGGTTGCACAAACACACACACACACACACACACACACACACACACACAGGCCCTTATGTAAGTGCAAGTGGCACAGCTTGGGGCCCGCTAATGACTTGAATTTGGCTTAGGGAACTCCATCAGCCGCTGATGGAACCCAGTGGAACAAACCAAACTGCAGAGCTGCACATCAGAGATAGAAGAGTTCGGCGGCAGCGGCTGACGTCTTGTTTTCACACGGTGCTTCTGGGAGCCGGCGCAAAGTCGCCGCTAAACTCCGCGACGATTAAATAATCAGCTTTCTGTTGTCCCGTATGTTTTCGGAGGCCGTCCTGCGACCACTGCGTCCTCGGCCAGTGAATAATTGCTCCTGAGAAGTTGTGTGGATTTGTGCAGTTTCAACCTTCATCCTTATTAAAACACATAACGGGCAGATAAAGCTGCTTGTTTAAAACGACCGGGATTATTCCGGGCTGACAAGGGAGCGCCGGAGAAAAGGGCCGTGTTTTCTTGTTTCCCCTTCGCTCACCAACTGCCACCTTTTTTTTATTAATTTATTCTGGGTCTAGATTTTATCGCGTTTACGTCTCACGGAGAACAGTCGTCCTCAATAACAGGTCGCGGTAATCACATCTCTCCGATCCAGCCAAACGCAGTTGGACAGAGATGAAGACGAGTTACGCAAGGCAGGAAAAGGGTTGAAAATTTGGAAATAGGAGGAACCCGCTCACAGGGAGAGACAAGCAGAGCGGTGAAGATAATGAGGAAGACCAACTCAGATTACAAGTAAAATCAGAGTAACAGAGGGATTATTCCCGACATGTTCAGTTATGGATGACCTCCTCCTTCAGGTGTCGCTGATCACGGAGCAGCTCTGCCATTCAGGTTGCCACAATAGAGGTCCTGCCCACCATCAGAGACGGTGGTGTAGGTAGATTCCTGCTCTGATTCCCTCGTGCTTCACCCACAGTCACTCCAGGTGCTGGATGTAGATGATTCATACTGATTCGGGATACACAATGGGATTTTTTTTTCTTCCCTTCTTCCTCGGGGCTAAAAGGATGCAGCGTCTCATTTCTCTCCTCATGAGAGCGCCGAGCTCCGGGGAGAAGATTGGAAACGTAGAGAGTGAAAAGGACAATGTAGCGCGGGGGAAGGTCGGGAACAGACACCGAGCAGAGCACATTATAAAGTAAAATCATTCCAGTCGAAGTTGATTACATCGGATTTATTCTTCAACATATATTAACTCCAAGAGTTAGATGAGACTCTCTGAGATGGAGACGGCTTCAATGGCTCCGACCAAAAGGTAGAATTATCTACACACGAGGTCTTTTAACTCGTTTCCCGTAAAGTTCCACCTTGTTTCTTCCGTCCGCCGACATGCCGTTCGCTCTGCGTCTTATCGAAGCCGAGCAGGTTTTAAAAAATGCATCGAACACGCAGTCCCACTCCGAAAGATCTCAATGGGAAACTTCAGATTAAAAAAAGAATGAACTGTTTGGTTAAAACGAACTCGCCAACCAGCGAAGATTAATGGAATTGTCCCGCTTTTTTGGACTCGGGGAAGCCGCGTTTGGCAACACGGAAATGTGTTTAAAACGAGCAGGAAAAAAAAATGAGCTCATCCCAAATCATCGCCCCTTATTCCCATCACAATAACCCGCCCGTCCTTTCACTGCCCCCTTTTTCTCTCCTCGCTCTTCCAGCCAAGAATGAGTAATCTGGTTTGCTTTGCTTTGGTAACCGCGCTCTATTTTTAAGGAGGAAATGCATAATTAACTCCGAGCTGACCTGCAGCCCTTATCTCTGTCTATATGTACAGTATGTGTCACTGTGTATAAATGTTTGCCGTACGCACAAGTGTGAGATAACGGAGGGCGTCGGGGGCCGCGGCCCCTCACACATGATGAGTTGTGTTCATTTCTTTCCTCGCTCTTTGCGTTTCGGTTCCGCGGGCCTCGATCTTAACGAGGAGGAGAGCGCGACAGCTTTTTAGGTTTTTTATTTCTCCCTAATTAATTATTGCACAGCTTCCCTACACACACATACTTTCTCACACGTACATAAACGCTCACGCACACACGGAGGGGGGGAGGCCGGAGCACGCTGAGCGATTGGATTAGAGGCGGGCGGGAGCTAACGAGACACCTATTCATCTTCCTCGGATTCCGGGAGGTGTTTTGCATGTGTGTGTGTTTCTGCATCTCTTCGCAGGTCTGATGACATACAGGATGTTTCATAAGGTGCTTGAAGCGTAGAGCGGCTAAGCTACTGCGTTTCTGGATAGTTCCCCGCGTTGTGATTAGATAAGGGTGTCCTGGAGCGATCGTGGATTGATCCGTATCGCCGGGTTCACACACACTGCCAAGCGCTATACAAATACCTCCTCTCATTCCCTTTTTATCGCTCCATCTTCTGTTTTCCCCGCTCTATTAACGCCTCCGTCTCACCGGGCTCTTTTTCTCTTCTCTGACTTCTCCTCTTTTCTCCCTGATTGTGACAGGATTTCCACAGAGCACTCGCCCAAGCTGCAGATCAGGAGTCACAGCTATCTGCGGGCGGTGAGTGAAGTTTCTATCAATAGGAGTCTGGACAGCTTGGACCCGGCAGGGCTGCTGGCCTCGCCTAAATTCCGCTCACGAAACGAGAGTTACATGAGAGCCATGAGCACCATCAGCCAGGTTAGTGGCATCCAGAGGCCCCGTGCCTTTTGGCCCCTCCGTCCCAACACCCCCCGTGTACCCCCGCTGCTATGTGCAATAAGGTCATGCAGGAGGGAGGAAATTCCATCTGTAGGTTTCCTAACGTCGAGGAAAAATTAACAATCAGGTCGCAAAAACAACCCATCAAAAAACAATCAGGTCACCATCCGGCAGAGTGAGAACGGCACGGAAGCCCCCCCGAACTCCCAATTAGAGTCCACGTCTGTGTGCTGCGTGCCGGAGCTCAGACGAGTGCAGGCATATTCAGATTGGCTAATTAAACAGGAGGGCATGCAGGACTCCCCTCATCCCCTCTTCCACCCTGATGTCCTCCTTCTGTCTCAGAAAATGACATAATATTCTCTTCATTCTCTCCCTCCGTGTAAGAGATGAAAAACAGACAACACGGATTCTGCAGGTAATTAAATATCGGTTCCAAACGAGAGCAAAATCTACTGAAGGACTCCCTTAAGGGAGGTCTGTTATGAACGTTAAATAAGATGTTGGCGGTCGTGAATCTGGAGCACGGCTTCATACTTTACATTATTCGGAGTGCGGGGGAGATTAGATTTTGCCCGGGGTGAAAACAAATTGGATGCATAAAGAGAAGCGGACACAGTGTTGGAAGCGTCGGCCCCGTTCCATTCCTGTGGACGTCGCTCGGTGGTGCGTGAAGTCGGAAAAAAAAGGTCGACTTCTAGGTGTATTTCGGTACCCGTGTGTCTCGTAGAGCGATCGCACAAGCTACACAATACACAATAATTACACAACTCTGTATAACAGCTGTCATCAGCTAAGACCTTCAGAAGGAATAAATAGCATTTATTGTTTTTTAAGTGGTAGCCGAGATTGGTTAGATCAGTGTCGGTTAACGATGGAGGGAGGCCGGCGGTTTCGGGGGAGATCGGTTAACCTTCGCAGTGCCGGGGATGAGCGACTTCTGAGCCCGTGTAGCGACGGAGGTGCAAGGCAGCCTGCGAGGGTGGAGGAGTGGGCGGAGCGTGGCGTGGCGGTGATTGCAGATAAGTTCGGAGCGGCGTGGCGCGCCGCCCTCCAGGCGGGTACCCGCGTCGTGAACGTACAGAAATGAGGAGCCGATGAAGCGAACGGAGAAGGAAACTTTTTCAACTTAAGATATCTGCTGATACACGGACTTCTAAGTGTTTTTGGGCCATCACGTGAGTTGTAATTACACGGTTTGGTGCATATGTCAATTTGGCTTTAAATTATTCAGGTCTTATTATACGTCCATGGAAAAAAAGGGCGTCGAAGCCCGACAGCATCACGTAGCCTCGGGCGCTGAATGACGGACTTTACGCTGCATAGGAAGTGCGATGCTGAACACCGAAAAAAGGTGTGTTGAAGCGAGGTCCACAAACCTTTCTGACTCCAAGCTCTAAAGAACAACATCACGCCTGTCTGACTGTGCACTCACTCTCCCTCTCTTCACCGACTAACACGCAAATCACCTGTTTCCGTCCCCGACCACATCCCATTCCCGTTAACCTCCCTGTGCGGTCCACTCGCACACTTTGCCTTGCGACTGTAACCTCCACCATTCAGATTTGTTAAGAACCTCGATGAACGGCTTTATTTTATCTGCACGACCCGGTCTGCGACACGCTCGGCCGTCTCCTCTCTCAGGCGTGTCGCAGGAGTTTCTAACCCTGCTTTGAATGCTGTTCCCTTTCCGTTAAATCCCAAACTTCACTCGGGGTCGTAGATGAGGTCACCGTCTAATCCCAACAGCTTCGGCAGGGACACTTCCTTATTCTCACCTTTGATAACAGCACTTGTAGTACTTCACTCTTATCGCCCCTTTGAAGTTTCATCCTACAGCGGTTCCTCCCCCTCTGCACTCCTTGGACCTGCTTTTTATTTTCCATTAATAGATTTATTTATCTGGTAAATATATGTAAATTCCTACATTTGGCTTAAAGCTACACGAGGCAACTTGGCACTTCCGTGACTTTAAATAACAGCGAGAGGTTCTGTATATCATTTACATGTTTTAATCTGGAACACTGTGTTCAATCACACAAGAGGAATCATGGGATATGAAGTCCAATTGAACCCGGTGTGTTAAAAGGTTCTGGTCCGGCTCGTCTGAGATGCTTTACCAGAAAAAACAAAAGCAGTGTTCATTAATTAAAGAACTCCATGTAACTATTTTTACTGGAATAACGGCTTCGTTTAAATCGTACACTCATCGCATCACAGGGAGACTTTCATGTGAGGCACGATCCCCGAGCGACGCCGGGAAACTACCTGGGGGATTCTCGGCGCGGTCGTCGCGGCTGAGGCATAAGGACTGAAGAGGAGGTTGACAGAGGAAGCTAAGAAAAGAAGAAGAGAGGCGAGATCCCCCTACCTGCTGCTTGTCACTCAGTCGGCGTAACACGAGCTGTAAGGAAACCGCATCTCAACGCGACTGCTGGGAGCTCAGACGGAGAGACGTCTCCTGCAAGTCTTGTCCTGTTTTTGAAGACACGACACCATATTCCGGTGGTATCTCTCTTTGTCAGGGAGAAGCTCCTCTTGCTGTCATTTAAAAGAACGGCCGAGCGGCGTTCACATCAATCAACACCGTTTTCTTTTTGTGAATTATGGAAACACTCACTTCCAAATTTGTGATTGAAGCGTTCGTATAAGAATCCTGCCGAGTGAAGCTTTAACCAGAGGAATAACTAGCATGTTTCCATTGCTCTCCTCTGCGCCTTTAACACACCTGTGCATTGTTTATTCCTCTGTACGATCCTCGTGTGTGTTTTTTCGTGCACATATTGCATGTGTGTGTGTGTGTGTCCCGCAGGTGAGCGAGGTGGAGGTGAACGGGCAGATCGAGGCCGTGTGCGAGTCGGTGTTCAGCGAGATGGAGTCGCAGGCGGTGGACGCCCTGGACCTGCCCATGTCCGGCTGCTTCCGCATGCGCAGCCACAGCTACGTGCGCGCCATAGAGAAGGGCTGCTCGCAGGAGGAGGAGGAGGGCGGCGGCGTCGCCGTGGGCAACAGGAGGTCCAAATCACCCCCGCGCACCACCACCACCGTCAGGACCATCCAGAGCAGCACAGGTAGGCTGAGAAAACACGGCTAACACGTACAGACTGCTGCGCTCAGGAACATGTGTGAGCATATATAATCCATAGCTCATTATGAATTCATGCGAGCACAGAGGATATTATATTATAGATGTGCTGTGTGTCGAAGTTATGCAACACGTGTCAGCACAGACAAGAAAATGCAGAGGGGGACGATCCTCTTTTAAAGACTCGATATGCATCAAGGGCAATCAGATGAAACTATTTCTATTTTAAACCTCTTACGCCGAAAACCGGTCTGGCGTTGAATATTAAGTTGCCTTTTGCAGGCTGACCGGGTAGCGAAGTTTCACTTTGCGAATGCTGACCCAAACCCTTCTGCATTATGATCCATCTGACCCAGTTTTTCTTCACAGATACAATGCTTAGCTGTTTTTCCCCCACATATGAGCTTATTCAAGCCGTAAAGATCAGCGCCTGCCGGGTCTTATTTTAGCCCTCTTTTGTTGTCTCGGGGTCTGGAGTGCTCGGCTTTGCAGTAGCGCTGCATGCAGTATTGATGTTGAGCGTTTGCTAGCATCTCCCGCTGCACATCGGAACATCCTTCCCTTACGTCGTCCACGAGTCGCAGTCGCCTGATGCACGCAGGCTTTCTCCTTTTATTCTTGCCGAAGTACGCCAAAGAAAGAGATCGTTCGATCGGGGATCGTTATAGCCTGAACGGGCTTGTCTCGTCATTCAATTTTTGTTCACTAGGAGGCGATAGTGAGTCACTGTAGCGCCAAGCAGCAGCAGCTGTTCTACTCATGGAGTTTACCTCTCTCTGGAGCTCCTCCCTCTTTTGGGGTGTGAAACAGGGACGATGCATGAGCTGCATGGTTGATTGGGCAACACCCCCCAGACCAGCCAACCTACCGAGGAACCTCGTATCCGCTGCAGCGATCTCATTCTTTCAGTCCCGAAGCTTTAAGCTTCGGTGAGTGTTGTAGGTCGTCTGGTTTCATCCTCTGGCTCATGCTCGGGGAGTTAGTAAATCCTTCCTTCTTACAATACAGGTTACGTCGGGTGAAATATAAACTAGTTATTTCCGATTGGCTACCTTCACCAGACGGCCTCTCCCCAACCCTCCGCCCGCCAACGCCTCACGTATTCATTACAGCGAGGAAGGAGAAGAATCGCCGATATTTGTCCTATTAACTAAATGACTTCAAACCTCCAGCCAAGTGTTTTCCTCATCACACATCCTGGCAGTCCGCAGTAATAACACAATTAAAGGACGGCGGAGGATCCGGGTTGATTGTTCTGCTCTGTGTGGCGGTAGTTATTGATCCGCGGAGACAGACTGATAAGATCCAGACGGGGACATTCCAAAGCTCCTTCCCCCGCGGAAGGAAGAAGTAATGAAGACCATCTATCAGCTGAAGTGTTGGAGAGGCCAAATTCTGTTTTTTTTTTTTCCCCGGCTTGACAGCTGCTCGTTGGCGCTACATGCCGCCGCACATAACACAGGTGCAGACACAACTTTATTGATCCGCAGTCATTGGCTGATGATGCAAACAAATGATGAACCTATGACAGGTAGAAAGACGCATGTGTGTGTAGCATCACCGATCAGCAGCAGCAGCAGCAGCAACTATATGATGATCATCCGTTTTTGCTGCCTGAGTTTGTCATCACATGATGACAGAACAGAGTTGTGGTATAAGGCTGCTGTGTGGTCACCGATGATTCAACCTCCGGCTGTCGCCTCCAGTCGAGGGTCATTCCTCAACCGGCATCGCGAGGCCCTTTCCGATTGGCTGTTGGCTTCTTCTCCCGCCTTCGTCCGGCCGCCGACCTTATTGCACGCTGTCGTGGCAAAAAACAAAAGGAGACGGGGGGGGGGAGTGGGAGCGGGTTGATATATGATGAGGCAGTGTGCAAAGCAAGGCATGAGATTGCTTGAGATAACTGTCACAGCCGTTAACGCCGCGCGGTTCATCTCCTCCTCAGATCTTCACCACCGAGTCGTCAGTTGCTGTTATTAATTAGCTACCTCTCCTTTTTTCTTCCTCCTGCGGGGAGGCTGTGATTGAAGAGGAGAGGAAGCGAGCGGGATTGGACGGAGAATACGAAAAAAGACTTTCCGACTCCGCTCTGCCCGACTCGCTCTCCGCAGTTTCAGCTCACGCCGTAATGCAATCACGAGCTTCTGACTTTTACATACCGCGGAGGTCTCAGGTGGTCTTTAATTCATGAAGGCCTGCAGTTCAAGATGAACCGTTAACAAGACGACTCTATCTCTCCTGCTTTTCTCTTTGCCGTTCCCCCCATCAAAAGAAATTCTCTAGCGCGCAGCGTTTTTATTTCTTTTAGCGTCAGAGAGCTCTCGTACCTCCAAAAGCAAAACGTCAAGATGACTGGCAGCTGCCAGTTTGCTCTGGAATCCTTCCCATCACCATCTCCCTCCTTCCTCCGTGGACTGAATGCACCACAAGATGTCCATATAGTGATGATATATGCTGCAACGTTATCGGGTGCCAGTTTGTGCACCGCGTCCTACTCAAAGAGAAGCACACGGAGTAAATGACGACCCAGAAATACACAAGTATGAAATATATTTGCTGCTTTTATTCGCTCTCACGTGCATAAAAAACACTCGTACTTGATAGCGCAGAATCTCTCCGCCAAGTAAACAGTCACAGCTTTTACATTTTGGTTCCCTCCGCAGCGCCAGAGAGGCACGTATGCTGACACACACACATACACACACACACACACACAAACACACATTCGTACATTCCCCAGGAAATCAGCAGGGAGTTCAAAGTGAGAAGTGGAGACGTTGTTGTGGTGAATATTGCATGATGTTTCCGAACGGATGGTTCAGGCACTGGTACCAGAAAAACAGCCTGCACTTATGGTCGGCGCTCCGTCTCGTCCCCTCGGCAAACCCGTCAAAACATCCCGCACACACACACACGGACGGCGGCGGCCTATCAGCTGCCGCTCCTGCTGCTCCCCAGTTTTCCCACTGTTCCGCTCCAGCCCGTTATTATTGATGATGTTTTTAATCCGGAGTTCAGGGGGGGCCTGAAGTGAAGGGACATCCTATGACCTCTACTATTTCAACGTCAAGTGGCTGTGGCACACACACACACGTGCACTCACGCCATCACTCACACACACGTATCGCTGTTGCAGCTCCGACATTGAACATGTTCATCACCTCCTCACTGTGTCTTTCCTTTCCTCTTACCCAACAGCTTCATGTCAGTACGCAACATCCGTTCGGTATCAGGATGAGTCAACCTGTTGTCTGCCGTCGTCTCCACGGCTCATTGACCTGTCCGTCAATTGCACAAGCTCATAGCGGCACCACGTGTTCTGCAGAAGGTGCAGAGGGATCGGCTGGAAACCGTCGTTTTTTCCTCCCCCAGCTCCGGTAAACGGGCTTCGGGCCGGCGTTTAATTTGACGGCTGTCAATTTCCCGCAGCCCTGAACAGAGGCGTTCTTCTTTAAATGAGCGTTCGAGGCTCATTCCGCTGACGGTCTTGTCAAACACTCGGAGGAATACCACCTCTTCATTTCACTCTCTGACGCATAAACGTTCTGATGTGCTCTCAGCGTGCGATGTGGAGTATTTACAGAAAACACAAGTGATTACAGCACAGATATCCCCTTTGTAGACTGATTTATTTTATGATTAATTAGCAGTAACCTTGCTTTGATAGGTTGTTTACAGAATTCAATCACACATGTCACATCTTAGTATCACAGCATGACAACAGAAAGCCGCCTCGTGCCTCCTCGCGAGGTTGTTATTAACTTTAGAGTTAACGTCAGGTGAGCTTCACGACTGTCAAAAAACAGGCGCTCTTCATATCTTGAGATGAAGAAAAAAAAAAGAGCTACTTTTATCTTTGCTTTATGATCAATAAGTTATAGCCAAGAAAAAAAACCGAGGCACTCTGCCATGCAAAAAAATCTAAAAGCCTTTAATAAATGTCTCTGGAGCTCACACATGTCAACTCACAGTCTTCTTATGGTATTTGTTGGTTATTAGTATTTGGTTATTGATCCCAGAACAAAGTACAAGCTCAACCTCTTTGTTTTTGGTATGAGACGTAGCTGTAATCAATCTAATTCCAAGCAATGTTTGCAGGTTTTGCTGTATTGAGTTCACACAGTGTTTCCAGCAGAGCTGCAAGCCAAAGTATGTCTTGTACAACACTGCCCCCAGGGGTTCGATGTAACACAGCACTCCACCCCTCCCTCCCGTAGCTGCTCTGTGAGTGGGCGGATGAAACTTTCCAGACTGCTTGACCCAATTAGCAACAATCACTTCCATCACTGGCATTTTTCCAGGAGCTCTGTTCTAAAAAAAAAGTGCTGCCGACCTTTAAAGTTTCGGGATTTCCTGACGCTCTGAATAAAAAGGATGAAAGGGACGGCGGAGACACGCGACACCAGAGTCTAGTTAAATCATAATCATGACGCACGTTCATCCAGATTTCCGCTCACACCTTCACCAGCCTACACAAATATGTCAGGGCGAAGCGGAGCGAGTTGCAGCTGCAGGGTGTGTGTGTGTGTGTGTTTCCTTACTTGTATCTAAAGGGTCGTCTCGTAAGGTGAGTTTGAGGAGGACGAAACCTGAAAGGCTCTCGGGGCAGGAGAAGGTTTGGCACCGCTATAGTTCTTGATAATGCTAATCTGATCTGTTTCTTTTCTTTCTCCTCTGCGCCGCAGTCAGTAACTGAACACTCGGCCATCTGCTGGCCTGTTGCGCCTGTTAACAGGGTGTTGGGATCAGACCAAAGTCAGGGCCGACGGCAAACACACGGGCGATGCATGCAAGTGCAATCTGTGCATGTTGCCTTTGTAATCTGTTTATCAGTTCTGCAATTTCACCAAACAGAATTAGACACAGATCTAAATCGGTGTTGCATAAAGTCTCTCATCCACTGTTGAGTGCAGGACACATCGATTTCCAAAAGGTGCTCATAACCACAGCACGGCCTGTGATAAGACTGATATTATGTTTTTAGATATCATATACACATTTGAGGGACTGAGTATCAAAAAGCCAAATTATACCCGTATATTGTTGAAGTATAATGGAACTTTTAATGTATTTATAGTGCAACACCACCCCAGTTAATATGGAGTTTACTCAGTTATTGTTCATACAAACAGCATAAAAGAATATAAAGTAATAGAACTAATAACAATAAAAAGTTAGAACAAGTTTATTTTGGATATTAGAACCCAACCTATGTAGCAACAGGAGGTTTAAGAGAGTATTTTTGAATATTTCTGGAAATTTAATCATATGAACGAGTTGTACGCGACAAGCTGCACGTGTTGTGTATTATAAGAACACACAAAACATAATAGATAGATAGAATTGAAAAATGTTATGAATTTATATTAATTTGGAGGAGGTGATAGTGGAGGTGGTGGTGGGGAAGACAAAATAAGACTTTATTTGTATTGTCCCTTTAAGATCTTGCAGGTCTGCCACATGTAATAGATGCAAAGTTAAAATGAAAAGTATTTATGTGCCAAATGAAATGACTCAGAGATGAGAGTTCAGCATGAGACGTTGCTGAGGTCACAGTATATTCTTCAGCCGAGGTCTCAGCATGACTGGAACGGGACTGTCCCAGAAAGTGAGAGGGGGGGGCGGAGGGGGGGCGAGCCAGGCGCGTCCACATCTTCACATGAGCTCCAATATCGTCAGACTGAAAGAGGAGCAGAAGGAAAGAGGAAGCGTCCTGCCACCGGCTCAGTGTGACTCTTTCATGGCGTTGTTTCAGTGTCTCTACAGCGCGCTGATCTCCGTGTGTGACCGCTGGATTCATCTGTGTGAGTAAACACCGCTGTTGTGTTCCTCTGTTGACTGAGAGCGAAGCATGATGGCCGATCGATGGTCGCAAGCTGCTAGCAGACAGAGACGGAGCAGGAAGTGAGGCCATATAGCCTTCAAAATAAAAGCGGGGCATTGGAGTTTCGGTGCCGACATACAATCATTAGACACAATGTCGAACACATATGGAATATTAACACATCCTATTACATATAGTAGAAGTGTATTTAAAATCTTACAGCAATATCCGTAAATATCCAATGTCAGATTCTCAAGAATGACGGCCAGAACTGCGTCATTAACTTTTGTTGTGAAATGTCCATCCGGAAGTAGACTTTTTATACTGTGATTAGCTTGACGGATGTTAACACCCATCCTCGTTATTCTGCTTATTCATGCTTCAGTGAAAACAAACGAAGCCTCTTAAACTTTCAATATTATATAAGAAAAACAACTACAAGAGGATCTCCTAAAAAAGCGCTAACGAAATTTGGCATGTCGAATACATCCTGGGTTTTATCAGGATAACTATGATATTATTATAATTACTATAATATTACTGAATGCCGAATATTGGATAATATTGAAATTACCTAATGTTCTTAAGTATTTTTCTCCATTTTGAGTTAGACATGGTGTTTGTCTATCAAGCTCTCCTCACTATTAAAGTGTTGGAAGAAAGACTGATCATTTACTGTAATAAAAGTAAATGCAAGTATGAAGAACATACTTGCATTTATGCAAGGATATTAATAAGTCAAAATCCTGCATTTAAAGTAGGGTAATCATTACCCACAAAGAAGTACTTAATCATTTTCAAATGTACAGAGTTATATTCCACCAAAGTTTTTGCTACCACCCACTGCAGCCCTCCAAACAGGACACCATGTGAGAACAGATAGATACAACATGCTATTTGCTTTTGCTCTCCAGCCATGATAGCCCGGAAATGTTGACCACCCTCCAGCTCCCGTCTATTTCTAGTATCATATCTCTGATGGCTGCGTGGCAGGTGTGGCCTGCGTCACACAGTGCAATGCCTGGCACAGCATCACAACATGGCCTCTGCAGCATCCGGTTCTTTAGGTTACGCTCCTCCGGGGCCTCTCAGGGTTTGGAGTTCACAAAGGTTCATGTGCTTGTTAATGTGAGCACGCAGACAAGCAGAGAAAGCTGCCGGCCATCCCGGGCCTTAAGGGGGAAAACTGCCACTGGTGCTGCATACTAGTTCGCGCTCATCTGAGGCCCCTAACACCCGGCTGCGGGACAGACCAACAGTCCGTGGCCCCGCGTCTGCGACCGGCCATCTGCGTGTGAGTGAGTCATGCACACTCCTCGGTTCATGCTCGCCACCGATGCCAGCTATGCCTGCTCACCTGCCAGCTTTCCGACTTTCTATTTACGGACACTAACACATGCAGAACACACACACACACACACATTTCTGGTGTTCCAACTGGTCTAAAGTCTTGTGGGATTATCACGTACAGTAAATTGCACACATCGTCCAGAATAGGAGCAAGTGATGTCTACCAGGGGGGACCGAGTCATAATAAATACTTTACAAGTTTAATGAGGCGCTTTATTGTCGTATTATTATGGTTCAAACCCCGAAGGGCTCGAACCCCATTGTTTTCCTCCCTCTTTGTTATTTATCTTCCTGCGTGCATCAAATTGCCGTGAGCTTGAATAAGCTACAGACATTAAATAACGAAATGGTGGGAAAACGCTCCCCGAGAACAATGGGCCCACTCGGCCAGATGGTGGCGCTGTAAGTAAAGCTCCACAAATGCAAGGCCACGCCCCCTCACATCGTAGGTCCTACCTGTAACAGCGATATGGAATCTGCCTTTTGGATCTTTACTTTATCAACAGAGCGCGGGGCTTAGTGTATATTTTATTCCTTTTGGCGTGAATAGGAGTCGAAACCTGTGAATCCAAACCAAATCCCGTCACCTTCTTTGCTGTTTTTGAAATTCCAACCGCTTAAATATTCAGGCATTCAAACTGCAGTAAAAGGTTTCAATAATGACTATTCCCACGAGGCATTTTCTTTTTAAAGAGCAGAGTACTCACTCGTCTAAGTACCTCAGTAAAACTTTACTGTCTGGCTTCACATCCTCTCCTGCATATGCCCAATAACAGCCAGGTTAATTGTTTAATCTTTTGGTCCATTTCATTGACACATCCAATTATTTAATCACATGTGTAGAAGTCAGAGAAAGAGATTTTCCGAGGCAGACAAACAGCTGCCTGAACCGTTGCAGGTGTTGGTTGAGTTATGTTGCCAGTGTTCTGTTGAATACATGCAGCGGATGATAATGTGTGTTTTGGAGGCTTCAACTGGAGTTTAAAGGGACCATGTGATAATGTTTCTCTCCGGTTTGTGCAGTGAGGATTTACAGGAGTAAGTCAGCTTTGCCAAAGCTCATTCCCGAATGACTCAATTGATTCGTCATCATTTACCAGAAACTCTCACAGTTAAATTCTGTAAATTAAATATAAAATGTCCACACACAAGTCCCCCCTCACATTTTCCCCACTTGTTTTTAATTTAAGTGCTACAATCTAAAAAAGAAAAAGGTGTCTGAGAACATTTACAACATTTTCTCTCATGAACTGAAAGTCATCTTTACCCAGTAGTACCCTCTCACTTTCCTTCTTTCGTCAGCCTCTTGCTCACCAGTAATGCGGGCGAAGATTATTCCAGATTTGCAGTAATCCACATAAAAAGAAGGAAAGAGCCAGAAGAAAACGTGCTTGTTAATTTGGGCTTGTACATCAGAAACCACTCTGAACTGCACAGAGACTCCTGCACCGATAGTTGTTTCTAGGAAACAACCAGGAATGGACAGAAAATATGGAACCATGACGTGCAGCATGGTTGCACTTGCCAGCCGATAATTTGTGATAGCCAGACACTGGATTAACTCCTTCAATGAGTATTTAGCATAGCACTTGTAACTAATGTGAGAACTGAGGTACTTTTGCATTCATGCTCTGTCCAATAAAAAGAACCTTTGAGGAGAAAAAAAGGTTCCCTGAAACACATTTCAATCTGTTCCGTTTTTCACCACCAGAGGGAGCTAGATCCCTTTGCAATAAAGGCAACGATCTGGTTCCACTACAGAAA
Organism: Macroramphosus scolopax; assembly: GCA_901007825.1. Classification (NCBI taxonomy): domain Eukaryota; kingdom Metazoa; phylum Chordata; class Actinopteri; order Syngnathiformes; family Centriscidae; genus Macroramphosus; species Macroramphosus scolopax. Next base: position 1,877 of record CAAKHC010014626.1, on the reverse strand, counting down.
TAGATGTCAGCATATAGAGCAACACACACACGTTTCATCTTGTGGGAGCAGTCAGATTTTATTTTAGGCAGATTTTGTGTGTGTGTGTTTGCGGGGAAAGGGGAGGGGGTGGAGAAACGAGAGAGGAAATGAGTGATCAGTGTGAGATACCGTACCCTTGAGTCATGACATGACATGACATTCATGCTCTGCCTGATGCACACGAAGCCTGACACACATACAAATCAAACGCTGTGAGCCGAGGATGCTGGTCAGGAATGCAGTCGAGAAGCTCCGTCGATCCCGCCCGCCGTGTCTGCGCCTCAGTCACACAGAACCCCGGCGTGGTGCTCTTTATTTCCGGCTCCGGCGTTAATTACAGGGACAGATCAAACTCTGTCTTAGTGGCGTATGCCTCTGCATGTGAAATACAGCTGTGTGTCAGTGGATCAAAGCTGCCGTCCTCTAAGGTGGAATTATTATTCAAAGAGGGGATTGTAGATTAAACAGCACTCTGGTGTCATCTGTCCCTCCGCTTCACACACACACACACACACCTGTATAATGTTGTCATTCCACACTCTTTGATGGTGCAAGTAGGTGTGTTTGACAGGAAACATGGGCTGGGTCGGGGCATGTGCTGAAACACCACACATGCATTTGGGAATTAAAAAAAATAAGGAGAGAGAGACGGCGCTCTCAGTTGTGGTTGGCACCTCGACGGAGCTTTCGAGCATGCGGGCGTGCGCTCGTGAATGTAAATGCACATGTTGTCAAGGTGTCTGCGTGTGTGGCGTTTGCAGCTGCGTGACCGAGCCCAGGGTTCGAGCTGGATGAGGGTAAACTGTGATTTTGGCTATCTGTCTTCCTGGAGGAGATAAATCCGAGCCCATGCTGGTGTGTCAGCCACTCAGTAATTACTTCATCCTGTCACGGCAGTCTGAGAATGCGAGCCAGTGGGAACTTGCACTGTCGCTCTTTCATTGACTGCGAGGAAAAATATCAGCATCTCAGTGTGAGCGCATGCAGGAGAGAGCTGCTCATCAGATGAACACGTCCAGAGGAATTCCACTGATTCAGGAGGTTTTACTACCTGTTAGTCCAGCTTGTAAAGTCGTCACGGTCGCTTTTAATCTCCTCGAATGATCTAATCCTCGTCCGTCTGATGACATTCTGGACTGAAACACTCTCTTGTGATCCAGATGTAAGCAGCTCAAGGACTTTGTTGTGCTGCAGTATGAAGTCTTTCACTAGGTGTCATCATAGCATCGGCTGCCTTGAAACATTAAGCTGGTCAAATGTCTGCAGTAGCCTGTAAGTGTGTGTCAGACATGATGTGTAACATGTCACTCGGATGCAGTGGGATCATAAATACGCATGAACCGCACCTGTACGTACTTGTTGCTGTATCGTACATGACATCCGTATCAATCATTGTGTATTTCCATGACCTCAGTGGACAGACAGTTCCTGCCTGCACATGCTCTAAAGAGCAGTAAAGGTAAATTGGTCTGGTAAAGTGGCTGCTCATGTTTACTTACCATTAATCTGTGCTGACTTGTTAAACCAGGAATGCTTTGATTAGAGTTTTCGGGGGATCTTATTGCCACAGGAAGTGCAAAGCAGCCGAATGTCATTCATTCCTCTTCCTCCTGTTCTCGGTTTTGAAAAAAAAAAGAAGATGTGAGATAGACGAGATGGGGCGCAGGGAGGAGCTGACGGGGCAAACACAAAGAATGACTGCGGCAGTGCACCCCTGCTGTCCGCACGCTGCAGAGCACCGAGCACATTTTCCCTGGGAACATCAGGGAATCTGTAGCGTCCTTTAAGGAGGACTGTTCCCCAGATATATGTGACGACATAAACAGCACATGTCACATCAGGTGGGGGGGCTGTGG
>CAAKHC010014624.1:0-15332 GCA_901007825.1 Macroramphosus scolopax | reverse complement strand
TGCAGCAGCTTGTATATTTTCCTCTCCTCCAGGGCTTATTGTGTGTTGCAGTGGTTGTTGTCTTATGACAGTTGGACACATGTCCTGATTGAACAGAGATCTACGTATTTGTGATCGCTAATCCTGCAGGGTCTTTTTTTTCATATTCGAGATTAACGTCACTACCTCCACTGAGGTCACTGAGATCTTTGGTTAGTTAAATATAATCAAACATGGAGGCTCAGGCGGTGTTTTCCAATGCGCGGTCGCCGTCAGGCTGCACAATTGTAACAGGCTGACTCCTGGCTTACGATGCATCGTGGAAGCCAGCAGTCAACAGAGTTAACCGGCCTGGATGGGGGCGGCTCACATGAATCACCTCATCGAATTCAGTCGCACTCATTTGCTGAATGTTTCCATGACGCTAATGAGGATAGGTGACCTGCCTCCAAACCCACATCTCTGATTAGATCAGGCTCAATGGAAAACAGAGCGATTTAATAGATATCTCAAATGAAGATGAGGATACTGCTCTGCTGTCATTGCATAATCACTGCTTTTACAAGTATGAACTATATGCATGAAATTGCATTAGAGGAAACTGAATCCTCCCGGTTGCACACCAGACTGGATTCATCAGTAATATTGCTAATAATGTATTTTTGCAGACAACTTTTTTTTTTCACAAGGAGGAGAACGTCTGTTCTCAGTCACTGTGTTGTATCTGCCTCCCCAGCCTTCCCTAAATGAAGAAGGCAGAAGTGAGAAACGGTTGAGAAGTACAACAAGCGTCTTCCTGTTATGTGTGCATGAAAACCCCAGACGACTGTCTAACTCGCTCGCACGCAAACGCTGGCCCAGGAACCATGGCAACGGCAGGTCTCCACATACAGAAGGCGGAAGTGAGCAGACACTGAGGAAGTTATTGGTTTTTTGATGGTCATCGCAGTGGTTTCATGAGAAAAACTCAGACTCGTCCCTGTGCTGCAGTGACGGCCGGCTGGCATGGGAATCTAGTGTCTATACTGATGATGGTGGTGACACCACCGTGTGACCAGAGGCCACGTCTGTTAACACATTACCTACCTCAAAGACTTTATTTTTAACAGGCGTAAAAAATATGTGAACTTATGAGAGGAAAATATACATTTTTCATTTTGCAGCAAGAAATCTTTTTTTTTTTTTTTTTTACTTTTTTTTTTTGAAGTGGGAAAATATTCTTGCTCTTTTATTTGGCCCATTCATACCTTTGACATCCCAAGTTATAAAACGAGTGGATGTTACATCCACTCCAGCCCGATGCCCAACATGTCCACTCCATCATTAGGCATGTTGTGTTAAAAGGAAAAAGAAATGAGTGTGCCCACATTTGTAACAACCCTCCAAAATCATAAGCATCAAACAAAATTACTAAAATCCCCCTTGGCAGTACATGAACCCTATTCAGTGCAAAATATAATAATGAAATTATAGTAGGAAGCCGGCTCCAGGTAACAGCATGATGGCTCCACATTGAGGGCTGCGCTTCACAGTCCAAATGGTCCAGTTAATCTTGACGGTCATGAGCCATCACCTGTCGGTCGTAGAACGTCTTTGACTCCTCTGGCGTGCTGAATCTGAAGGTGTTTCCTTCAGAAGGTGACTCTCAGGGTAGCAGGACAAAGTAGCTGGAATTTTATTCCCTTTGTGTACCGAGTTTGTTTGATGTCGTTGAATTCCGCACGTCTCCTAGATAAGTCAACGCCAGGGTATATTCTCAGGGTAGCATTCTGGTCTGCCACTTCATGCCGTCTAGCCCATTGCAGTAGTCGTTCTTTTTCAGTTACAGGGGTGGTCCTTCTTTTTCAGGCTTTTGCTAAGTTATCTCCTGCTAGGGATTCTGTAGCAGCTAGACGGCTTTGAAAGCTGTTCACAGTCTCTTTAAAAGAATTCACCGAAGCCTGTAATGGTGCAACAGTATGGGAACGTCTTCTTTTAGACTAGTGTTAAGTTGTTTGATGGTTATTCCTTCATCTGTGCAAGAGCGTTCATTAGCAGGAGAGGCCATGACCGCTAGTTTGTTAGCACTCGTGTTTCCCGTTGTCAGAGAGGTCTGTTTTTGTCTGGAGGGAGTCATTATAAGCTCGCAGCCATGTAAGCGTTTTCAGTTAAGATCACTTTTTTAAAGTTAAGTGCAAGTATGGTCAGAGCTCACCACTTGTGCAGCCGACTCCAACATGACCGAAACCGGAAGTCAAGAAACCCGACTTGATGAAACTCAAAACACGCTCTTCATTCTCACAGACACAATATGGCTGCAAAACCGCATGCATGTCCTGTGTCGTCTGAAAGTTCCCAGAAGTGTTAACCAGAAGGTCTACTGGAGGCGCGTCCAGCTCCGCCGTCACCGTGTCCGTCTGCTGTCATGGAAACGGTCTCACCTGGTCTCAGCAAACCACAGTAACCTCACTTCATCTTCTCGCCCTGCATTTTTGCATGTGTGTTGAGGGTTGAAGTGTGGGAGGCATTTACAAGGTATCAACCACAGGTATTCAGAAGTAGAAGCACGTATGTCATTAATTCAATGGAACTCTCTTCACACAAGAAGACGCACACTTACGCAGGTTTGACACCACCTGTGAGGCTTCCCAGGGCGGTTTGAGCGGAGTCCACCGAACTGATTTTGTGTTGTCTGACGTTCAGCGGATCAGACAGCGGCTGAGGTTTTAATAACTTTCATTTCCTCAGCAGTCGACTGCCTGATGTTAAATGTCCATTGTTCAATTTTTGGTTAAATAGGCTCAAAAGAAACTGCAAGCTCGCCACGGCCTTGTGTGTTCTCGTGGTCGTCTGGCTCATGCCTGACGTCTCTCAGACGGAGAATCTTAGAAGACAGATGAAATTTCATCTTCGGCTCTGCAGATATTAAAGACAGTTTGTTTCTGTTTCAGTTTATATCCATTTCTGCAGGCTACGATTGAAGAGGGTAACAAATCCAACATGTGTCTTTCACTGACTTACAATGTCGTTATATGCCAGGTTATGATTTACTTACCATAGGCAGGGCTTTTTTTTATCTTGCAAGAATTCTTTAATACTTCAAATATGCAGCTTTATATTGATATAAAGCATATTCCCGCACACGGCCAACCGTTACCTGTGAGGAAAAACTGGCCGGCATAATCGCATCAATTTGCAATAAAGTGCCATTAAAAACCTGTGGATGTGCGTCGAAGTATTTGCTGCCTTTCCAACCAAGTGAAGTCCAGATGCGTCACATGCAGATTAAGTCTCACTGACTCAGCTCTTCTTTGTGTTAACAGCCAAACCAACCCTTTAATCCTCCCCTCAACCAGCCTTCTTACTGTACCTGACCCCACTTCAAGCCGAAGCTCAATACGCTTAGCATGTCAGTGCAAGAACTTATGAAGTTTGTGATCTGTAAATGTATTACAGGACGACAGGAGGCGATGCATCTTGTAAGTTGCAATGTGTGGCAACGCATGTGGCCGTCCTCCCATATCCCGTAGCCACACCTGCCACAGCCTGGCTTCTGCTTGGCCTCAAACCTCCCCTGAGCTGTTCCTCGGTTGACCAAGCATGCCACCAAGCACCCTCGGTGACAGGGCTCCCCTTAGCCAGAACCCCACAACCTACCCGAGAAACCCAGAGAGGGAGTCGCTCTGCGGTGACTCCGGGAGAAACCGCTCCCGCCTGTAACCGGAGTTCTGTGGTGCTCAGACACCAGAGGCTGCAAGCACAAGTGAACTGGGACAAAGACAAAACTGGAAACAGATTACATGGAAAACAAGCACCTGATACTGACTGCAGCTGAGAGAGAGAGAGTGAAAGAGAGAGGAGTGGTGAGAGAATGAAAAAGGGGGGGGAGAAGTTTATGGGCTGCTAAATGCCAGGCTCACCACAGGTGGGAGATCCTCTGTCGACCCCATTAAAACCAAACAAAATGGAGGGTCTGTTCAACCACTCTGTGATTTAAGAGCCAACAATGCTGCAGGCAGCCGCCACAACAGCACCGAAAAACTGAGCAATTGGAAAGCGCGTTTGATACGGATTTCTCAGCGTGTTGACACAGTTGTAAATGCCATGTGGTTTTAGTGAGAGGGGGGGGGGGACAGACAGCGAGGGTCTTCTGGGAAGTCCCCCGCAGTAAAAGATGTCACTGCAGCCATGTAGGTCAACAACAGCAGCGTCTTCCACATGCAAGCACAACACAGGTGACTCACTAATCCACTGAACAAGTTAAATCTTGTTTTTGTTATCTTGTTATTGGAGAAAAAGCCCCTCAGAGAAACAGAAAAAGGCAAATCTACATACATCACAACACTATTTCTTGATTACAGTTCTTTCCGTATTTGCATGTATCTTCCAGGACCTTTCATCCACATTGTGGCTGAATCTCGTCGATGCCTTTGATTTTGTGGTAAGGTAAGCAGATCTCGTTGAGGTCCATTACACTGTCCAGTAAAGTCCACTCCAGTGCGGCCTGGTTTTTAGGGCCCTGGTTAAGAACACAAAACCAAGCCGGGCTTTTAGGGTTGGTGCAGAGGAAAACCACCACTCCACGACAATGAATATTTTACCTTGCTACCGGCAGTCCAGCAGCATTTAGTGACCACAGGCAGTGTTAAGTGTTCCTGACCAGAGGCGAAAGGGGGCACTTAACAAATGATAATGCCCACTATCTGTCAGTGCTCTGGGCTGCCACTGCTGCCTGAGAGCTCCGTGGTGGCTGGAGCCAGACCACTCTAGGTCCACCAGCGACCCGCCAGCTAACCACACACTCCACATGCAGCCTCCAGCATCCACATAAACACACACACACCTCCACTTCCTGGTCAGAAGGGACTCCGGTCATCAGTCAGATGACAGCTGCCACTCCGGTGGCTGGCCGACCCTCTGACCCCGGTCGTCCGTAATAAACGACACCAGCCTGACCTCCTTAAGAGGCTTTTTACAACAACAAGGACACGGAGGTGGACTAGAGGTTCACATGGGGTCACTTTAATCTACCATAACAAAAGTTATGTTTGCTAAATTGGAAACTGGCAGCATCTCCAGTCCCATAATGAGAATGAATAAATCACCAACACCCTCCAAGACTGAAGCAGATGGATTCTGTACTTACAGTATTTCCTGGAAAACCTATGGAAAAGTCAGCTTTTCAGGGCCAACGTGATTAGAGTGGGAGCAAATCAAATCTGCTGCAAGTGTGTTTCAGAGTTGTCCGGGCCCGTGTGATGCTGGGCAGGGGCAGGACGCACACAGACGTATCTCCTGCCTGATTAGATTTGCCACCCAAGGGGACCCGCGATGTGATCTAATTGTTGACTGGCAGTGTGCTCGATGCCCTAAGACCACTCTGATGGTTTCACATGACATGATAACAGTCAGAGGTCTCCGGGGGGGGACGAGGTGCTGCGGAGCGGACATGTGAAATGATGCTTGTAATCCACCGGTCAGCTCTTTGGAAGTCACCGTAAACTTAGTGAATCATCCGTCGATGTGTGCGAATTCTGTTTTTATAATGCTCAAACGCACATTTCCTTAAATGTGATCGGGTTCCCTCCCCGCTGCAACCAACCCCATGTGTGCTGTTTTACAACAGTCCAAGACAAAGAAAGGATATAAAACGGTGTTTCACGATTCTGCAGAGTAAAACAGAAAAAGCGAAGAGGACGGAGGATAGAAATTAGACGTCTAAATCCACCTCAAGCTTGGCTCGGAGAGCATCAACACAGAGCGGACCAAGGAGTGGAGGGGGAGAAGGAAAAAAGAAGAGAAATAGTAGCCAGCAGGCCCTCTGTGTGGTCCTCCTTCAGAGTGTGTTCTGTTTAACTCTTGCTAAAGTGTTTTAAAGTGTTACAAGTGCATTAGTGCTGTGGGTCACGCCTTTGCTTGGCTAACCTCTGACCCCGCCAGCCCCTCTCGCAGTTATGGATGGGAGAGTGAGCTCATGTTATGGGGTTAGGCCCCACTGTTTGGAGAGGGAGTCGCCCGAGGGAAGCTGCAGAGGAGAAGGCCAGGCGGTGGCCTGTAATGATCTCCTCATGGATCTTTAATGGCTCCCGTCCGTTAGTGTTAGTGTTCGCACTGGGGGGACACTGAATTATTCAGCGGGATAAAACTGTGATCACACCCAGATATGCTCACAGATCTGCACCCCTGCGCACACACACACAGTCCCGGCCCGGCTGGACTGCACAAACAAACGTCTGTCCTGACGAATGCATGTACACGTCTCCGGGACCGGTATCTTTCTTCTTCCTCTTCTGCACAGTTTTGTCTTTTTTTTCCTGACAATTTGCTGACACGGCGACTTTTGCTGAGCGTGCAGGTCACAATCACACATTCGGAGACACAACATTCTTTGATTATTACACGCTGTTGCTTGTACAAACTGCACGTCCGGTGTGTTTTTGTTTTTCTAAAAATCTCGTTGATCAGCGTCGACTCTTCACACGTCGCTCTGGAACTTCACATCCTGTGATAGTGTTGTTGTTTTTTCCCGTCCTGTGTGTGTGTGTCGGCTGTCGTTTCTTAATCAATCAGATAGTCAGCGAGCTGTAAACATGATGAGATCTGTCAACGTCGGTGGTTTTTGTTTTCCCCCTGGTGTGTGTGTGTGTTCAAATAGACCATGCCACCTAGTGGTTCTCCTGCTACAGATCTGGGTATTCATACAGTATCAAACCTCACATTTACACATCTGAAGATGAAGGTAAAGACTTCTGGCAGGCTGCAGAGATGATAGCAGCGTTTTCAAGGCACTCTGAAGTTTACAGCCGGAGTGATCAGGCCCCGTGACGAACCCTCCGTTTCCTCCTCCGCTCTTGATCTTTAAACCGAACGCTCTGAACATATGAAAATACTGTCGGGACCCGCAGACCGTAACCACCCTTGTAAAACACACACATTCTCTGACCCCTGTGTCATTAGGAACGGTGTAAGGCCACTCGGCCAGCTGTGTGTGTCTGCACCTCTGGGCTGCCTGAGCTAATCGCAGGTAGGAGGAAATGCAGGTTAACCCCGGCGGCTGGGCCTCAAAACCTGCACCAGACCCCCTCAGCTTCATTAATCATGCCGCAGCAGAATTTCAAGCCCTAATTTTGCCGCTCACCCACTGCAGGTTAGTGTCTGTGCATCGGAGGAAGGTTGCTTTGCATTGTCTCCCTGCTGCGCTGTCTGTGTCAACACATTACTCACTGCTCAGTATCAGTAGCAGGGATGTGTGTGTTTTCAATGCATAACTACAAGCCCTGATTGAACATGTCACTGATGGCTGATGGGGGTTCCCTGGGCACTAAATGAACCATCGCCTCCCAGGACGGGCTTCATCTGTCTCTCTCCCTCTCTCTCTCTCACGCTTTTCCTTCAGCCCCTTAAGAGGCCTGCTACAGTTTTTTTCGCTGCAGACCCAGGGGTCAGATGGAAAACATACACTCATAAACAGCATCTATTATTCATGCCGTACAACCCGGCGATCCACTCACAGCGTGCACCGGCTACAACAGCTGTCCAGCTGCTCCCGTCGCTGACAGACACACAGTGCATTGCATCAGCGGTGCGTTCAAGTTCATATATGACTGCCTTAACCAACTGCAGTCATCACTGTATCTCACTTAGATAAACACATCTGCGTTGCATCTGTGTTCAGGGATAAGTCGGTCGTGCACGCTTCTGCCGGAGAGTACACGCAGATACTGTTTGTATTGTTGCCTTCTCTAATCAACTGACTCAAAACATTGGGCACAAAAATGAGTCATTTGAGTATTATGAAGTCCTCTGTTGATGTATAAAAGGGGCAATTAGGACTTTTCCAGCGCCGTGGTGGTTGTGTCATTTGACAATGTTAGAAGTTTTTTTTGTGAGAGAGTGGGTCCGATTTGGCCCACAGTTGACAGTGTGTTAGTGTACTAATCCATTAGGGTCCCCGAAGGCCGCCGTGATTACACACACACACACCGCTCGTACACACATTGGTGCTTTTCTTTCGAGACTTTAGCTGATGGTATCAGTGGCAGCTTTGGGGGGGTTTGGTGTGCAGTTTGACATGCTTTTGTTCAGGTCCGAGGAGAGATTGAAGCTCCCCGTTGACACCCCGCCCTCACCCATATCCACAAGCTCCTGCAACACCCCCTCTAACCCCCGTTTTCTCTTGCGAACCCCACCCAGCCATCACAGCGAGCTCAGCGGTAAGTAAGTGGCTCCCGCTAACGACCTTTAATGATTTTAATCGTCCGCAATCAGGCACAGGAGTCACGAATCTCTGGACGAGAGACAGAGACAAGACAGCGAGGGAGAGGAGGAGTGTGCTTTCTTTGGCAGAGCAACAGAAGGGTAGTCATATGGAGTGTATGATCCTGGCACAATTACCTCCAGAGCTCCACGGGAACATGACTCCCGACTCCAAAGCAGTGAGACCGGGAATGCGAGCGCCGTTCTGGCCGAAGCGGGCTTGATTTGTTGGCTGCCTGCTGTGATATCTGTAACAGGAGAGTCTTAAATCTTCCTCCTGTAATTTGACAGTCAGATTCCAACTCATCACCGTGGCCCTGCACAGCAACCGGCTTGGCAGAGGATTTAAGTGCTCTTTCTTGATGATTTTAATTTTTGGTTGTGGTTCGTTGACCATGGGAGAGACAAGGGGGGATATAGATATAGAACGTGACAGGGTTAGATAGATCCGGGGGAGAAGTCGTGTTAGGCTAAAGAGAGACATGCCCCGGGGTTAATGGGAGCAAAACAAGAAGACATCTTCGCTTGTCTTCATTCTGTGTAAACCGCCGGTAACACTTTCACCCAAAATGACTTACAAATGCATCAAGTCAAATTAAAATGCGGACTAAATATAAATGCTCCTGTGTGCAGGCATTCTTCTTTCACTTTGCACTTCTCCAGAACTCTCAAATATACGGTACATCCACATCCTCCCTTATGATAAAAATATAACTTGCAGCATTGACTGATTCTCAGTGGAGCTCCACATTGGGAACACAGCGAAGTTGTTTGCGGCTGCCAGGGGAGCTTTGGGGGGGGGGAGGGGGCATCTGAGCAGGGCCCTGCCAGAGCCGCAAGAAGCGGGACCACCCAGGACGGCGTCAGGAGCTTGGCAGGGGTTCAGGGAGGTTGGTCGGCAGGCCGGCTGGCAGCCCGTGCCCGAGGCTGAGGCAGCAGGCGGCAGCAGGCACTCTGAGGCCCTGCCAGAGTGGACGGAGATATTCAACTCAGCCCACAAAGGCCACTTCAGCCTCCCACAGCATAACACAGCAGAGCCACAGTGATAGGGAGTGTGTGTGTAGACAGGGAGGATTGCGTGTGTCCGCCCATGTAGGTCTGGTGGAGTCTGGGGCAAGTCGAGGGAGATATTTTTAGGATCTATTTTCCCCAGATATAAGAGACCTCCCATTTGGAAATTAAGAGGTTGAGCCAGAAAATATTTATTCATGAGAAGTCCATACATCAGCAAGTCCATCTCATGACATTCTCGCTCCGCTGTGCTTTACAGTGCGTCGGTTCGCCCACATAGGGAAGCACTGTCCCTCGTCTCGCTGCAGGACCGACGAGTATCAGCACCAGTGGCCTCCCAGTGGTCGATGAGGCTGCAAATCACAGACCTTCCCCTCATGTTTACCTCTTCCAATGGGACCAGTCATTTCATCGCAGCACTTACAGCTTATAAACTCTTTGACAAATCACATTAGTATTTAGCTTCGCTCAGCAGTTTACTGCCTTGCTGCCAAAGTATCGTTTATCACCCTGTAATTCACTTTACTAGGTAAATTCACTTTGGCAGGTCTATTGGGTCTGTCTGGTCGTCGGCGGAGGAGGGAGGCTGTTTGACTTCTAAACACCTTTAGTGTAAAATGAAATATAAAAAACTCAGAGGCACAACATGTATTCGACTCGTTCGAGGCTTCATGGAATCACCGAGAAAAAATGCAAACAAACTGTGACGGTGAAACTTCTCGCTGTTGTTCATAGTTTCCTTCTCCAATTATCTCTCGCTGTCTCTTTCCCCCGAGAGAGTATGCATCACTTTCACGACTGATTCCATTTAAAGCTTATAAAACTTACTCCAACACAGAATAATATTTGCTGCCAGGCGGTTATTGAATTACGGCAGCGAGAGAGGAAAAGGATGCGTCGGCTCCAGAAGGACCGATGTGTGTTTACAAGATTGTCTTGCAGCAGCGAGGCAAACAAATAGTTTCTGCTGCTCAGATAACAGTTACTCTCCAGAGATCGCAGCACAGACCAGCGTCATTTATACACGTCGCTACCTTGTGCACGCTTCTGTTTTTTTTTCCTTATTAAAGAATATATTTTCCATTTATTCCAATGTTTTTTTGCCTTATTTTGTTCATATATTATATGAAACCTGGCAGCGGTCTGCGCTCTGCAAGAGCCCTGCTGTTCATAAATAACAGTGATTTTATTAACTTTCCTTAAAAAAAAATACACATATATATATTAATATAAATGATATGCCGAGCTGCCGAGCTGCACGCCAAGCAAGTTAACTAATACAACAGAAAACACAGGTTAGCTTCATGCATTATTTATATTTCACAGAGCATTACAGAAAATCAATGCAGAAGAGAAAGCAGCATGTTTAAACTCCACTTAATGTCCCCTTAAAGTCTCGTTATAGAACACTTAAAAAAAAGTAGACGTATGAAGAGACGAGAGCAGCGCGGACGCTCAACACTACATCTAACAGCAGAAATAGACTATATATTTATTGACATTGTCTGTCTGTGTGTGTGAGAGGGATCATCCTTCTGCTCTTCATCACAGTGTATCACTTTCTCTTTGGAGACACATCACATGCAGCCCGTTGTGTAACGTGCATCAATCACCGCGCCGGCTTTGGTATCGATAAACCTTACAAATCGCGTGGCTCTATAACAAAGGGAAGAAGTGGCAAGGAGAAGGCTCGTCTTTCCTTCTGAGCTGGCACTTCCTGCTCCCGCATCTTGTTTGAGTTGAGCGCAGCTCATGCAGGGAAGGGCAGGTGTGTGACTGATCTCTGAAAGCTTATTTCCCCCGGCCGTTCATCACTGTCAGAACCGCAGCCCGAATCAAACTCCCAACTTTTCCACCCCTCAGCCTGCAGCAGCCAGCTTTCTTAAAGATTAACAGATCTGTTTCGGCTTTCAGATGCACTCAAACATAGCCGCTCATGTAACACCCCACTGTTCCCTCTTTCTTAACCCCCCCCCTCATCTTTCAATTGCCTCATCCCCTATGTTGCTTTTCAGTTGCCTCATGCTGTTCGCCGTTCGCCTACGATCAGCTTACTGGTCCCGTCCTTGTCTGTCAGCACAGATAAATCCCCCAATCTTATCCCTCAACCCCTCTCTGTGATACATTTGCAATTAATTTATTTTACTTGGTTTCCTACCCCAGCGCCTCTTGTTTCTCTTATTTCAAGATGGAGCGGTCTGGAAATGATTTCGACGCTGCAGCGGTAGCGTGCAGCAGCCTGTTGGGGACATTCTGCACTCCCTGTCTTTTTAGGCCTCGGGAAATACAAGAACCGGCTACGAGAGGAGAGACTATTTATTAAAAATAGTCAGTCAAGGCAAAGATAACAGCCTCATATGATCTTAGCTGTAATGACTTAGAAAGACGCGTAGAACAGTTCAATTTCAGCGTCGGTTATTCGCGCTACGCTCACATGTAGCCAAGATCGCTCGACCTCAAACACACCAGGGTACATTTCCCCCCTTGCTGCTAAGACTCCTGGATGGAAGCGCAGTGACACTGTGGCTTGTGTTTTGCCCTGCAGATGTTTAATCTGCACTCAGCAGCGGCACCTTAACTGTTTGCAGGTAATCTATCAAACCGAATCGGAAGGCGAAAGTCATCTGAGGACAAACTGTCATCAGGGTTGACTCACAATCACTGTCTGCTTCTACATAACAGATTTAAAGAGCATTGAGTCACTGTGAGATAAAGCCCACAAGGACAGAAGCTGCGGTGGAACACTGTGGAGAACTCTCTGCAGATAGGGAGAACTCTTCCCCCTTCACAACCAATTACGTGGCCGCTGGTCAAACAGTTGTTTATATCGCCACCACTTTGGTCAATTTGTTACCCTCCGTCCATAATTCAAGTGTCTGTGTGTATTGTGAGTGTGTGTATGTGTGAGTGCCACCCCGCAGTCCCACAGCCTAGTGGTCGCCTAGTGGTTGTAGAGGGGGGGGGTGTCTCTTCCCCATGTACAAAGTTGGCTAATTGCCCTAACAGCCACACCACACACCCATGCAGACACACACACACACACACACACACCAGTATTCTGTGTTTGCTCTGGTGATGGGAGGGAGGAGGAAAGGATTAATCCTAATTGCGGTGTGTGGGAGCCTGGAAAGAGGCCAGGATTACCGGGGGCTTCTCCTTGATCCGTAGAGATGCTGATGGTAATGCTGCATGCCCATCCCCTGGCAGCTGCCTCGGCCATGTACACATATGCACGGGACGCAGGCCCCTCCCACGCACGCATACAGCCGAGTACAGTTTCATGGACGGAGCAGCCCATAAGTATAGGTTCTGTGTCCTGAATCATCTGGGTTGGTGATTCACTTCTCCCGATGCAACATTAGCCTCTGTGTGTGTGTGTGTGTGTGTGTGTGTGTGGCCGTGGCCTTGCGTCAGGCCTGCTGCGCTGCTGTTTATGTCTGCTGTCGTGTACACAGGCTGCAACCCCCAGCTGACGCACTGCCATCCCCACGGGTGAGCCCAGTCTACTATCAGAGAGGGAGTCAGTGCTCATGCTGCTCATCCAGAGTGACGTTGTGGACAATATTCTTGACTTTAATAGCTAGTTTCTATGCTTGTGCATGTATTGTTATGTATATAACGATATATATATATATAATCTCATTCTAATGTTATCTAATAGATTACATATCACATAAAGAAAACCACACCATCAAAGAGGTTAACTACATGTTTATAACTGATTCCTTGTCGTTCATTTTCAAGGCTCCTCTTGTTGTGTTTCTCCAAGCCGGAGCCGTTTCGCTACCGTCAGGCATCTTCAGCACTACGCTGGCCGTTGTGTGAGAAGCCGCAGGCCTGCCCTCTTCCCTTAACAAAATCAAGTCAAAAAGCAATTAATATCTTAATACCTCCATCAGCGCCGACCGCCAACCCGCCCGAAGGCCCGACTCCGCCTCGGTGTCGGCAGCCGTGCTGCTCTCTCTGGCCCGTGGTTTGCTCCGTTTCATTTCCCAATGCCCTTTTGGTCAGCTGTGGTTTTCCAGGGGGCACGGGGTAGGACGTTGTGGGCAGGAAGGTCTTCCATTCCCCTCAAGCATTAAGTACTCTCCGTGCCTGAGAGCTCCAGTGGCTGGAGCGTCTAATGCGGCTGCCTACAGATCCGACCTGACCAGAGACATTCAGCTCTCCGTCCATTAAGGACACAGGGTACAAGCCTCTGTAATGGTCAACACCTCTGATTATTACAGAGGCTTTGATCTCGGGGGATCTTGACTTGGGCGTTATATGAATCTGAGCTTTGTGAACGAGGCTGCTCATAGATTCGTAGACAAGAACAAGAATTATTTTCTCCTTGTAGAGTTCAAGGCACGTTGGAAAAATGATAAATGATGCTGTCTCTTCTGTTCTTAAGCCGCATCATTTGAAAACGCTGACACGGCCATTTGTTTTGTCTTCGAGCACACAAGCTTATATAATATTAATCACGCGAACTCTTTTCATACGCTAAACCTGATTAAAGTGTTTTTTCCTGCCTGTCATCCGCACAATCTGTGAATACCTGGTGCCACTTAGGTGTTTCTTTTATAGCCCGGCTCTTCAAAAGGGAGAAAAAGATGGGTTCTGACTTCTGAGGCACGGCTCCACAATATTTGGTTTCTCCACATTTTCATTCATTTCTCTTGGCAGACGCAACCAGTAACTGGTGGAAGGTCTTGGCAGAACATGCGATAAAAGCTCATGATTAAAGGGACTAAAATAAGTACTGTATATAACTCATGTATCCATTAACCACTGAGAAGAGAAACAGAAAGAGCAAGAAAAAAAAGTTGTTTTTCTTCTCTTCTCGTCTGGTCAGTTGGTCTATATTATAAATGCGAGATATATTGGTCGTCATCTCCTCTCTCTGTTTATTCCTTTTCTCTGTACTATATCCCACTTTCTGCAAGGGAAGGCTAACTGTTTCTTTCCTGGGTTAGGACTTCATGCATGCATCAGTATGGTCGACCTGCTTGTTCACATGCTGCGTACAGTGCATGCAGACTGTCCAGGGCCATTCGATCCCAGCCAGCGGGGCCCACACACCTTGGTCGGCTGGGCGGTGGGGCCGGTGAGTACACTGTAGTGGTTTGGCCCCGGGCCCCCGCCTGGCTCTCCTGCATGAGTCTGTGCTTTAGCACAGGACAGTCGGCCTCAGAGTGCTGTCAGAGATCTGGCTACGCGGCTTCCCTTTACTTTCAGACAGCAGCTAAATAGCAGCTGTACAAACACATATACATTAAACCGGGCCCGTGTTAATGACTTTATGTTGGAGCCTCGGTGCCGTTCTGATATTCTAAGGAGCTGCAGTGGTTGTTGTAGTGGTGGTGGTCTCCGACGTATAACGCTGATGTCGACTGACTCGTTCAAGGGCACGCCGGTGGGGAGCGATGGCGCGGCACCAGTTGGACCGGGCCGGACTTCAGGAAGCGGATTCTGACATGTGTAGTTTAATAGTGATTGGTCTGACGTTCGGATAATATAGGTGGTCGTAAAGTATTTGGGTTGCAAGTGATTTGGCTTCGGTGAGCATGTTGTCTTTTTTAATGGCAGGTTTTTATGATTCCACATCTGCCCCGGGGGCTGCGAGGCCCTTTTTTTTTTTTTCCAGAACTTTGATTTATGTCTGAAAAGATGAGACAATGAACCAATTGAACAGCTTGAGTTGTGATTGTTGGTAGTTTTTAAGACAGAGAGAGGTTGTTACAATCCATCCCCGCGCAGGCACTGAGTGGGGCCCACTGTACAAAAGATTGATTTACTATTTATCCCTCTGACAGCGCAGATAGGGAAGAGTCATAATTCTGTGCACAGGGGAGATTAAATTCCTGTATCGCTGTCAGCTACATTAACTGACTTCCTGGATCTCAATTCAATTAGTGCAGCAGCATTCTCTAGCATTAATAAATCAATAGTGATGGCCTGCTGATAGGCTTGCCGAACGCCGCATGTCGGAGATGCTTTCTGCGCGCATGCATACACACACTCCCACAAATGACTCGTCTGTTACAGTACGTCTCTGCGAGGTTCATTACTGTTCATTAATGATTCCCATCCCCGCCGGAGTCAGAACATCCAGCTTGCATGTT
>CAAKHC010014620.1:0-20010 GCA_901007825.1 Macroramphosus scolopax | reverse complement strand
ACACAGCCCAATTTAATTGGTCTTTCATTTCCTATGCAGGGAAACCACAGAAAACCCCGAACCTCCCCTCACACACACACACACTGGTTCAGGGGTTATTTATTTGGCCTCATTTCTAATGCAAGTAGCAGACAAGTTTAAAGGCCCTGGCAGTCCCACATGGTAAAATGACCCGGAGCAGCCACGGACAGATTAGTTTCCTGCAGCTAATGGACCCGCAGATCTGACACACACACACACACACACACACACACACACACACACACACACACACACACACACACACACACACACACACACACACACACACACACACACACACACACACACACACACACACACACACACACACACATTCCTGCATTCATTAAATGCTCCATACGCGACTTCTTCCTAAATCAATCAATCAATAATTATATTGAATGATTAGTTTCTGTATTTAGATTCACTGATATCAGATTGTTTACTTTTCTTTGCCACTGAAAATAGTTCAATCAATTATTTCCATAAGTAAGACGTCAACATTGTTTTGGAGATAGAGTCTATGTCATTCCATGTTTTATTTTGTGGAACAGTTCCATTATTTGTCCTGACTCGCCCTCTCCACTGTCTGCAGCCGATGCTCATGTTGTCTTCTCTCTCCATGAGATGTTGTTCAGGTACTTTGGGATCGTGTCTGACACCATTGGATTCATTCAGGTATATTTTTTCTTCCAGCAGGGATGTGAGAGGTTTGTCTGCCATCCGTCACAGTGGCCAGCGAGACTCACGCAACTTCTTGTCGGGAATTTCATCTCAAGTGTTTCAGGTTGTCTCCATCCTTATTTTATACAACTTTTTGACTAGTTCAACATTTGGTTTACTTCTGTCCGACAGGATGAGACAACCCACTTCACTGCTTTGCAGCATGAAACATGAAGATGTTCTCACATCTCTGTTTCTTTACCTGACCTGTGTGTGTGTGTGTGTGTGTGTGTCTGTGTGTGTGTGTTAACCAACCTCCTGAGTTGGTGTCGTCTTCCTCCATCGTGTCAGCGGGTGTCAGTTTCTGTTTCAATGCTGCTCTGGAAGGCTGATAGAGACGGAGACGGTGACGGCAGCATGCAGGGTCCAGGCTGAAGTGTTTCATCGTCCCAGGTGAACCACATGTGCTCCGACTGAGACCTACAAACAGCAGTCTGATGTCAGCCGAGTGCTCTCTGTCAATACGACATCCTCAGAATGAGAATAGAAGACTGAAAGTTATTGACATTATCCTGCTAAATCATTTTCCTCACAAGGTGTATAATCTTTCATCCGTCATGTATTTTCCATACAACAACAATAAATTCAGCCACTGAAGTCAGATGTTGGCAGTGGAGTTCCTCATATTCCAGGAATATCCAAGAAAGAAGAATCGTAATCTGAAAACAGACTGCGGGATGGAAAACTCATTTCAATGAACCTAAAGATTGTTTCACAAGATGTTTCTTGAGACGAACAAGTCAACTTGTTTTGCAAACAGAAGTCAAATTTATCTTGTTAGTTTGTGCAGTTCAGACCTGCCCTGCTGTGAAGTCTCTGTTCTACCTTCTATAAGTCGACCACACAGCCATTAAAGTAAATCAATACCTCTGTCAGTCAGGTTCAGGAACAACTTCATGGAGGGAGGATTTATTGCAGAGCTCGTCTAGTGTACCTAATAAATTGGCCAGTGAGTGTGTTTCTATTATTGTATTCCGTGATGTCCTGTCCTCATGTTAACCTCCAGTCCAAAGTAATGTTGGCGCTGTGAACGACCTGGTGCTGCCGTGAAAAGCCTCCTTTGTCTCACAGCCTCAGACCTTGTCGAGCGTAATGTTTCTAATGGCTTCGGCTGGAAGTCCGACTGTGTGTCTGACCAAACAAGTGAAATGAAAGTCGCTGCCAAAGTAGATGTTTGACTCTGGAGTCCAGCTGAAAGGATGATTATGGTAATAAGTCAAGGTAGGAAGTAGAAGTTAAAACAGGAGGACAGAATTAAGTCTGAGACGTTCCAGAAGACCGTGGCACTGCTCAGAGCCTCTGAGAGCAGATTCAACTTGTGTTGTTGTTCTTCAGAACTGCACCATCATATCTGCAACATGACCTAAACAAGATAAGATAAATGACACTGATGCGTTCCTCAACATTAAAGATTAACCTGTTTATCAGGTCAAACGGCAGATTCATCTGAGAAGGTCATTATTGTTCCAAACGTTCTTCTTGTAACTAGGCTGCGTGTGTGTGTGTGTGTGTGTGTGTGTGTGTGTTAGTGTCTATGTGCGTGCGTGCGTGCGTCTGGACCTCGGTACCAACCCTGCCTCAAAGACTCTGCAACACATCTGATCTCTGTTCTGTCAGTGTTTCCGTCCAGACAGCGAAGTGTGTGAAGCTGCAGGTACGGCCTGTGAGACCGGGAAGTTTTCCAGAAGCAGCGGGATGCCGGGATATCCAAGGAACAGGCAGCTGTTTTCCATCTTTAACATAAGGACATGGTGGAAGAAAGAGAGATTAAATGGTGGAAATACTCGATCACACAGAGCGAGAGGTGTCAGGAAGGAAAGGGGAGACAGATCCCAGCAGGCAGGTAATGAAAAGGGAAGTGCAGCCGACCAATGTCAACATAAACAAACACGGGGAGGAATCCAGAATTATCACCTTTAACCAACTCCATCTTCCCCTGTAACAGAGGTTTGTGTGCTAGGAGCAGATCAGAGGAACGAGCTGGACCTCAAACCACTTTCAGTGATTTCATCCATTTCAGTTCAGATATTTAAAACGACTGCATATATGTATTTCAGGAAAATGTTAAAAAGCCAGCGGGTGAAATGAAAGCAGCATTTAGTATCTAAAAAGTGAGAAATGTTTCCCAGTTTGAGTTGGAAGAAACAAGAAACTGAACCACACACAGAGCAAGGCGGTCAGAAACAGCTAATGTTGCTTTAGCTGCCGGATGTTATATTATGCTAACATGTTTGGTAAAACACATTCCTAATGTCCAATATGTCTTCAGAGCGAGTTGTGCTGACACCCTAATAACTCAAATCAATGAGAGCAGCATTTTTATCATTATTGATCAATTTGATAATCACAACAGTGGGTCCGATCACCGTTAGCAATGTTAGCAAGTCAGCTAGCTTAGCTTAGCCAAGCTTCTCGTTCATGAGACGGGCGGGCAGGACCTCTTTGCTCTTCGTCGGCTGGGTTCCCCTCAGCGAGCGTTCACACTTCACGCTTCGGGCAAAGTGGGAAGTTTACATTGGAAAGGAGGAGGTTTACCAGGGTCATCAGACTGTCTGATGACAAGGTACATAAACAAATGATGGACGAGGTTGACATCATTCATCTGCTGTAAAAACCATTCAGAGCAGAAGACAGCCTGGAACCTTCCACTGCATCTGTGGGGGGGTTGTTATTGAAGATTACAATGGGAAGAGGAGGGTTTTCACCTACAGGTCCTGTTGATTGACCTAAATGTTATAAGACTTCATACTGTGTGTTTAATTTGTTTTGGCGACCCCCCATGATGACCCCATGATGACCCACTGACTACATCAGACTACCTGCACGAGTCAGAGAAATGATCAACACCACAAAAGCAAATGTTTTTCTAACTCCTTGTTCTCCAAGTACAGTTCCTCTATAACATTCACTTCTCCTCAGTGGCTGTCAGCTGCGCTAAGTTTGCAACTTTCTGACAAGATGTCAAACCCCCTCGACTGGCCTGTTGTTTAAGAATTTGACCTCTGACCTTTTGTTAAAGAACCTAGAAGCCCGAGGACAGTGCACATGCCTATCACCCCAGACACATACCTCCATTTCAGGAACACACACACTGCCTCTGAAGTATCTCTGTCCACAGCAGCGTCTTAGCATGCGAATGAATTTCCCTGAAACTGATCTGCTTGAGAGACTCGGAAGAATTTTGATTGTCTTGTAAAATATTCACGGAGGGTTTTCCTGCAGAAAGTTGACACTCGCTAATAAACCCTTTGTACTGTTTTATGTTGCCACCTGGCAAAACTTCATTTGTTTGCTTCTCCTTTTACACTCTGCTGCGGCTCAGTACTACACACATTTACACAGTGACGACAAAGTATACAGAACTTATATTCACAGACATGAAGGTTTGTTCAGGCCTTCATGTTCCCCGGAGGATGAATCCTGATGACCCCCTGACTTCATCATCTCTCCCTCTCTCCCTCCCTCCCTCCCTCCCTCCATGCTTCAGACCTCTCAGCCCCTCGCTGCAGACGTTCAGCACGTCACCTCAGATGGAAAATCTCAGTCCATTCACAGCAGAACTCCACATTTTGCTGGCTGCTGCCTCCCCAATATCTTTCACCGCCACAACGATTGCATTAGCAGACCGACAGCGCTGCGCTGCACGGCCACAATGTAAGGAATCCAGACATTACCCAATGTCCCGTGAGAGTCATGGGGGATGCAAGCAGTTAAAAGACACGCCGATACGCCGTTTGACTGGTCAACATGTCTGCGGTTTGGAGTCACAGGGGAGATTCATCGGGCCGGACCTGAATGTGTCAATATGTAGAAAAGACTTGAGGACAAAATCCAACCGCAGACATTCATTCTGTCAGATATTATGACAAGATGAGGACGGTAAATTTGATATATTTAGGGATGCAACTAGTGCCGCCCACTCAGGGTCAAGCGGGTCAAAGATTGCCTTGGAAAAACAACATGCTAATTGAGTTGCATGCTTCTTCTACATCAGCACGCCTGGATCTGACATGCGCTCGTTGTTATCGGTAGCATTACACCTCGTGTGGAAGTATTCCTGCAGCCTCTCCTCCTCTGTGCTAATGCATGCAAGTGTGCACATACTTGTGTGTTTGTGTAGGAATGTAAGACAAATAGCAGATACCCCCAATCAGCTGTGATGTCTCGGCCAGCTGGCTGACCCTCTCCCTCTCTCCACCTCACGCTGCTAACCTGCTGCCCCTTCACCTCGACCCCTTCACACACACACACACACACACACTTCAGGGCAGTCGTACTAATTTTGGGTTAATGGCGGGCGGCTGTGGTGGTGTGGACAGTTTCCAGGAATCACACTCATTCTCTCGGGTCTTCGTATCCTTCGCTGATTTTCCAGTTTTCCCAGCGAGACTGGAAAGTGTGAGTAAGTGTTTCCTGTGGAAAATGGTATTTAAACATAGTAATTTAGCTTGTGCAGCCACGCTACTGTTAACAGACGGACGAAAAACTGCTGCGTCAACTGTGAGATGACAGATCTGCATTTAACTTTCCTGAAAGTGTCGATAGAGACGAGTGAGGGGCCAGAGGAAGGTCAGGATGTCTGCAGATCAGGGTCAAAGGTCGACTTTTTAGGGATGCAGCACAAGGCCTGTGCTGTAAAAGAGATATTTATGGAGCCATTAGCCACAGTGAGGCATTACCTTACAGATGGAAGACACAAGAAGGACACACGGTGTGTTCAGTCGGATCTAGGGAGGCGAGAAACAAGCAAGAGCAAACAATATGCACACACATTTCTCTCTGCTGTCCAGGATCTCTGGACGATGGAGGCAACAACATGAAGTTTAAGTAAGTTTGTAATTGTTGCACGAGGACGTTTGATGTCATCCAAGCCTGAGATAAAACATCAACTACGTCTTACACTTCAAGCTTTAAGCCTCAGAACCTGCAGCAGAGAGAAACACAAGTGTTGAAACGGCCGCAGGTGTTCTGCTCGGCAGCTCGCAGGCGCCAGGCTGATGTTCAGCTAATCTAATCTCCCTATAAACTCCAGTTAAAAGAGCAGGAATCTTTTAATGGTGCAGAAAAATGCTTTGTAGACTCAACCGAGACTGTTCATTTCACACACGCACACATGCACACACACACACACACACACACAAACTGATATTTTCCAATTGGATGGTCGGTATCTACAACCAAGAACTTTACATTACATGAACTAGTCTTTTTAAAAGAGTGACAGAGAGCTGAATGGAAACAAGACAAAATGTAAAGACTCTATTTCATGTCAAAACAGGTTTTACAGAAGCTCTTTGATTCACTAACAACCTCAGCAGGCGGGGCGGAGCCCAGTGATCGTTGGGGGGAGACAGAGGTCATAAAGTACATTTGACTGTGGTGGCTGTGAGGGAAGACAATGAGGGACGGACAGGGACTCTTATGGTCAGCAGATGTGTCCTCACACATCGGCATTTCTTTTATACAGTCTATGACCAACACGCCTCAGCTGAACTGCGGATCTGGTAAACAGACACTTCTCTGGATTGAAACAAAGTTTAAACACCATTTAACAGATTTACGTAAAAGCAAGAGAAGTACAAATTAACGAGTGAACAAGAGAGACAAAGAGAGACGACGTATGAGATTCATCTGCTCGTACTGTTTCCTGACATGAAGCCAGCTCAACCTTGCACAAAGCAGAGAGAAACTGAATGGAATCATAACAATGACGTTTATTTTTACTGCATATCGGAAAGTAGGTGGCCTGCAATGGGACGCAGCCAACAAGTTGGATAACCGAGCCTGCGGTGGCCAAAAGGTCTTGATCAATTATCTATTATTATAAAAGAATGAGGTTATTAATGTGTTCACTGAAAATAGCTGTCTCAACACACCTCCAGCCAATCAGAGGCCGGCCAATAAACCAGACTTTATGTAAGTTAATGACTGTGTGTTTTTACGACCTCCTCGTCTCCACATTCCCCCACTAACATACTTTTTATCCTTGTGAGGAGCGACGCGACAACATTCTAGGTCTCTGTTACACAACCCAGCTGCCATCACAGAGATGATGAAGGTCTAATTAATGACTGCTGGAGAGAACAACACCTGCAGCACATTCTGTACTCTACATGTGTTTGTCAGGCGGAGGAGTCGCCCTCCGTCAGCCTCCGTCAGCCCCCGTCAGCCCCCGTCAGCCTCCGTCAGCCCCCGTCAGCCCCCGTCAGCCTCCGTCAGCCTCCGTCAGCCTCCGTCAGCCTCCGTCAGCCTCCGTCAGCCTCCGTCCGCCTCCGTCAGCCTCCGTCAGCCCCCGTCAGCCTCCGTCAGCCCCCGTCAGCCTCCGTCAGCCCCCGTCAGCCTCCGTCAGCCTCCGTCCGCCAGCACCGACAGTACAAGCTGCTTCACGTACTGTTGGTGTCCAACACCTCTGTACGAATTATGTGATTGAATGTTACACCCCAAAGGGGGCCGGCCACATCTGGATGGGTTCATTAGAATCTTTAAACTCAGGGAGGAGACACTGATGTGTTGTAGATGGAGGAACCGGGAGGACACCAGGGGAGGAGGCTGGAAATGCAAATGTGGTTGCACTGCAGATGTTGACAGATGTTCTCACATTAACAGGCAGGCTGTAGTCTAAACCGTTCACATCTACATTCAGTTTTATGGCTTCTACAGAAACCAGATCAATTATTCCTGTTTTCCACTGGAATTCTAAAAGTACCTCCCGCGTCCTGTTCCAGCACACGACACTTGTTAAAGCTTTTAAATATCACGTGATTCACTTCCCAAATAAATAAATTAGAGCTTCTATGGAACAGCAGAAAGATAGTTGGTCCCTGTGGCCGTCCGACTACACGGAGAAGCGGCTGGTTGGCTACTGCTGAGTGGACATGCGTCACAGCAACTGAAAAACAAAGACGGACAGAGAAAGTTGCTGGAAGAGAAACTCTGCTGACTTCATCTGAACTGGAGACGTAGACGGGCCAACTCCAGGACGGGGGATCCCTCCGAAAACACAACCAGATGGCTCCGTCGTCTTGAAGTGTCCCTGTGTGTGTGTGTGTGTGTGTGTGTGTGTGTGTGTGTGTGTGTGTGTGTGTGTGTGCGCGTGTGCGTGCGCGTGTGTGTTCTTATAGCAGCACCCAACAAACAGCGAGCCACGTCTGCATGTCGACACACACAGCCGCCATGATGTCATTCAACGCTTCACCTTCGCCATTTGGCTCCGCCCACAAAGTGGAGGGAAACATCTTCCCTGCTTCTTTCCAATTAATCTTAATTTTTGAACCTGATGTTTTCACTTGTACAATGAAGGGAAAAGTGAGTCAGTAATAAGTGAATTTTCTGTCCAGAGACGTGCGACTGTCTCAGACTGATTTCTTCCTCGTTGGCCTTTGAGAGATGAAATGTCTCATGTGCACCAACAACCCGCCTAAATGAGCGAATGTTTTGTGAGGCTGCAGATGTTCCAGTCACACCACATGTCGAGGCAGCCAGGCTCAGATGTTTGACACTCAGCAGTTGCAGAATAAAATCATCACATAAATCTCTTTCGGTGAGAATGTCTCCTTCATTTCCATGCATGAAGCTGCCGTGTTGTTTTATTCTTGTCCACTCCATCGTATCACTGCTGCAGCCGGCTCCTTGACCAGCCTGACTGCAGCAACATTCAAGGAAGGCCAAAGTCAGAGGTGGAAGCTCACAGTTGTCAATCGATACCTAAATGCACTCTTGTCTCTGGCCCACCACTTAACTCGTATCAAAGCTCCGAGCTGATTTCAGCTGCATAAGGAGAATGGTAGGACTCCCAACATCTGCATTAGGGGAGAGGAGAGGAGAGGATGCATGATATACTTTTTTTTTGCTTGTCACTTTTTTTATATATTTCACTCAGAAACTTTTTACAAATTTTAGTTTTAGATTTTTTTATTGTTATGTCACACATGAATCATTCAGGGAACATCGGAGAGCTCGTTCAGCTCTGCTCCTGGCCGAGATGAACGGCTTAATCCTGGTGATTTATGAAACACAAAAAAAACATCGGGGGTTAAGTTAAATGTTTTGATGGTTGATGATGGCACACAGATCAGCTTCTATTCTCCTCTATTCTTTTTCCTGCCCTCCAGTGATGGCAGCTGGTGTCCTATTTGAATAAAATAAAACACACATTTACATCTTTAACCTCAGGGTGTGTGTGTGTGTGTCGGTGTGCGGTGGCCAGTGCAGGAGAACGTGTGCAGTAATACGACCTGACGGCTGGTCTCGTCTCGGCAGGCACTGCTGGGCGGGTCGGAAGTCTGGGTGTTGGCTGGTTACCGAGCGACCGTTACAGTTCCAATTTGAGAAGTCAGAGGTTGGTTGTCTGGCAGGGTTGAAGGTTTGATCCCCGCTGGGTTCACTGGCCACGCAGGAAAGGTTCATTTTCTAGAACTTCATCTTCACAGCATCTTTACGGCGTCAGACAGAACGAGTAGTTACATCAGGTCACGAGAGTAGAAATGTTTCTCTGCATGTTCGTGACCTTCACTTGCTGGTAGACTGAACTGTCTGCTGCCAAGAGAAGAGCTGTCCTACATAGGTGTGTTTGGGGGGGGGTCGCTCTAGTTGCAAGTAGCGCACACACACACACACACACACACACACACACACACACACACACACACACACACACACACACACACACACACACACACTCTGTCCATGTCCTCCAGGCTGAAATGCACTCATATTTCCCAGTTATGTTCTGTTCAGTGAACAGCACCAGACTACAATCTGACTTGTTTGTTGCATTTATGAAAAGAACTGTTTTTATCATGTATATGTACAAGTTTATTTCAGTTTCAGCTAGATGAAACATAATCTGAATTATTTCTATTTCAATCCAGAGCCCAGAAGTCCACTCGAAAATCCCGCATGCTGTTTTAGATCCACTAAGAAGTTTCACTGGTTCCTCTTGGCTCCTGCACCACCCATCCATCACGTTTCAGAACAATAATCCTGGTAGTTTCTGCACAATCCTGCAGACAGTTGTCAGAAGGCCGAGCATGCAGATGACCAGCAGAACCTGAACCTGCTGTCAGAGATGGTTCAGAAACAAGGCGCCCCACTGTAGAGTCACTTCCTGTATCAGAGTCACGTGGGTTTCCACACTGACACGCCCCTTTAGAAGACGAGCTGCAGGTTGTGGGCAGATGACAACCCATCCTTTCGCCCCTTAAAATAACATCAACCACGTAGGAGACAGGAAGTGTGTGAAGCATCATTCGAGTGGCCTGCATCCTCTTCAGCATAGAGTATCTCTGTTGTTCAGTTAGACGAGCTACGATGTTGCTAATCTGCATGACAAAGGTTGCTAATCTATGATCTGCTTGTGCTGCTGTCAGGATTATTCCTCCAGCTGCTTTGAGGGACCAATATGATTGTGCGAGGCATCAGATATATATTGTAACAATCAACTTCATTAACTTCTTGTTTGTCCTGATCTCGTGATGACATCATCAGTCTCGAGCTCTGACTGTGAATATGAGCTGCAGATATTTCTCACATGGTTCCGAAAAAATAAATCCCGAACCTCAAAGTGTTTAGCAGAAGACAATGAGTTCTGTAAAACTAACAGCCCAGAACCAAGAGACTATGACTCACAAAGATATTTCCGTAGGAAAGAAGAATCAATTATATTAACTAAGAGAGGCCGGCGGGAGAAAGATATTTATAGCAGTGAGAGATCGTCTTCATTAGCAATCAAAGACGTTAAAGCAAAAGACACCGAGCCCTGTAGAGTTAATAACAGAGGGCAGAGGGCCGGACCGCAGGATGTTCTGGGGGCAGTGTTATTAGCTAATTCCTGTTCAAAGCCCTCTTGTGATGTAAAGTGTCGCAACCCAGCGGGAGATGAGGAACTATTTCTGATGACACGTCCCTTTTTTCTCCTGGAATGAGATGGAAACTGTACAGATGAATGTCACAACCGCGTTGCTCCGGCTGAACCCGGCCACAGTGACCGTGCATGTTTTTCTGCTACCGTCGGTTGTTCGTTTTTATGTTGCCATGGCAACCCTTAAATAATACCTGTGTTTTACTACTCTTACTTGAAATCCTGTGAATGCTTCTTCTAGCTTGCGTCCTGGCCGGGAGTAACTTAGTTATCTATATACTGATAGACGCTATAAGAGCTCCCCAAAAGTGAAGCTAGAAGATTTGTATCCCCCCCTGGTGGCTAGTTGCAGTATAGGTCATAAGCCCCGCCTCCTCCCTGTTAGTGGATGGGACTCTGGTAGTTCTTATCACACTGATTCTGACTCAATTGTTCGTTCGTATGATGAATTTGTTTCTAAGTAGTTATATGATGCTATTAAAAGGGGAAGTGACATCATGATGGAGAGCTACTCTCAGTGAGGTCATGGTCGTCCCTGAGGTGTTCAAGGACATCTGTTTGGGAATTGAATGCAGGAGAGTCGAGAGGAGACGTCAGGCTAACTTTCTATAACAACGATTGTCTGTTTTGAACCGTAAACATGAGTAATTCTGCAGTAAACCGATCGCTCGTGGTTGGGGTGGGCGGGACCGCGATGGGAGGAAGTGGAGGTGCACCGTCCATGACACACAGTCTTTGGTACCTGTCATGAATCCAGCTTCTATTCACTGTCCATGCTCATGTTTGGCAAGTTCATGTCATCAACCGTCAACAGAGTCTTGTGTCTCACTGCAAACATATTTATTATCTTCTCATCAGCTAAAAAAGAACATTAAGGAGACTAGTAGCTCTCTGAAGTGGAACGGATCCTGTTGTCAACTAGTGTGTGTCATCTCAACAGGAAGTAAAAAGCTCAGTGACTCACTTTCATCTTCTTCGCCAGTAACTGCTGATGTACTCATGAGCAGCGCGTCGGTCTAAAGCAGATAAGTGTTTGTGTTAGTCCAGACAACAGGGTTCTTGTTTGTTTGCGCCATCAGCTACAGATCATATGAGCTCTGCTAATGATCTTATGCAAGCAGGGGATTGTGTGTGCGTGTTTGGAACGGTGCAACTGCGCATGTGATGTGTTGACATGCATTTGTGTATTTGTTTGCAGAAACATGACACACATACACACATTTGAACTTTGACATCTTTCCTCACTGCGTGCATGTATGAATTCCTAAAAATAAAAAAAAAAGGTCAGAAGTGACTGCAGCGTGATGTCGGCGGCCGGCAGGACGTTTGCTCAGAACGATTCTGTGAAATGTCACCGATTTCAGATGAATCAGAAGACACGGGTGGAGGGAAAGGGCGACGTCTTGGGCTGGACCTGAATAAGGGGTTTCTAAGGTTCAGGGGAGGGGGAGGGGTCATGTACTGGCAGAGTGCCCCGTCCACTGGGTCTTAACTCCCAACACCTCTGGGTATTTCGAGAAGGTTGGGGACTTGGAATCTGACTGGGCTCATTTTCAAAAGCCTCCATGCTGACGGAGGCTTGGAGTTGGGCCAGGAGGTCATTAGCTTCTGTCATAGCACCAAGCTGAAGCTGAAGAAAGAGGCTGCTGGTTGGGTACCAGACAGGTGCAGAAGGATCAGAGGTGTTTGTATCAAAGACCCAGGTGTGGTCTGAGTTCAGAGAGGCCATGAAGAGGGCGTTTCAGGTGGATTCAAAGAGGTTCTGGCAATCCGTCAAATGACTCAGAAAGGAAAAACAGGGTTTGGTCCGGACTGTTTCTCTGCATTATAGGTGTGTCTCTCTTTTACTTCGCCAGACTGTGACATCCAGCATGCTCCCAGCCTGAGGGACAGGGGGAGGAGTTCTGGGTGAAGCAGCTTCTTCTTCATATTGAAAGGCCAACTCAGGTGGTCGGGCATCTGATGACGGTCTTGCCGGCTTTTAGAGCTCATTTGTCCTTGGAAAGTCTCAGGAACCACCTGGAGGAGCCCGAAGACATCACAAGAAAGAGAGAGAGAGAGGCTTTCTGTGAAGGGGGAGAGAGAATATGATCCTGCATCCTGGTTATAATTCATTTGTAAAACTCGGAGCGTGTCTCCTGCGTGGCTCCTCGTGACAGCAGGCCTCAGAGAGACGGTCCCACAGGCGTCTGCTTTAAGAAGTAACTCAGCTGACTTTGATAATATTCATAACTGGAGCTGAAGAGCAATCAGGGAAGAATGAGTTACAGCACTCTGTCCTCCCGCTTCCATCACTTCCCTTCTCTCTGTTTCCATTACTGAACTTGTGTAATTAGTTTATTTTGAGATCGAGATGAGACTCCAAAAAGTTTGCCGCCCGCCATCGGACGATGCCGAGATAAAGAATGGCAGCGGTCCAACTGACGAAATGAAACACGACTCTGAGTCTTCTTGACCAGCGATTTTGAAACCTTAACATTTCGGGAGAGAGACCACAGGCTGGAGGAGGAGAGCAGGGGGGCGAGCGAGACGGGGAGGGACACCGCAGCAGTGTGTTTAGATGTTACGGCTCCTCGGTTATTTTTAGGTCACTCACATCCAGCCTGCTCAGCAGATAGAATCACACACCAGTGCCACCTGCTGACTGCACGCTGGGTGTGTGGACAGCTGCTGCATGTGTGTGTTTTCTTCTAACCTCTTTAAACTGAGCGTTTCTCCCGGCTTCCTGCTTCCTGCTTCACAAGGCAACGATTCAACTGAAAACTGAGGCCACCGATGATCAACAAATCTCTTCCTGTCAAATACAGAACAGTTTTTGAGACACTGCTGCTCATCACTTACAAAGCCACATCTTCATACATCTCTGAACTTCTGCATCTCTATTCCACCTCTACCTTCCACCGCTCAGATCATCTGACTGAGGTCTTCTAGCTGCAACCTCTGCAGACTCACATCTGGACCAGACCAGAAGAAACAGGCTGTGCATCAGCTTCTGTGTCCATCCAAGGCAGATGTGATCAAATATAATCATTCGTTTGACTGGATTTTCTGAAGCTGACACTGATATTTGGTAGAGAAACATTGTAAAACTACAGCGTTTTATTTATTATATGTATATTTCACACTTCCTTGACAGCAGCATCTTAATGTTACAGTCATCTCAACACGTGATGATGTTGAATAGCCACATGTGCCCACAATATGCCGGTAACCGATGTATATACATATATATATGATCAATAATA
Organism: Macroramphosus scolopax; assembly: GCA_901007825.1. Taxonomy (NCBI): domain Eukaryota; kingdom Metazoa; phylum Chordata; class Actinopteri; order Syngnathiformes; family Centriscidae; genus Macroramphosus; species Macroramphosus scolopax. The sequence goes on along the minus strand of CAAKHC010014620.1, from coordinate 6,162 downwards.
TGAATCTCCTGTCTCTGCAGGGTGATTGAACTCATCCGGGCTGCGCTGTGTTGGAGCTGGAGTGAGCGGCGTTAACAGACCAAAGGTAAGAATCCTTTTGTTCTGGAGCTGTTCTTGTCTCTATGCGTGCAGATCAGGCCTGCGTCATGAAACAACAGCGAACAGGCTGAAGGTTCATCTGTTCTGTTCTGCAACATCACCGTCCTGCAGAGCCACAGGCAGGAGGAGCAGCAGCACCATTAAACTGGGTCTGGTCAGTAATGCTATTGAAACTGGTGTTAGGCATCTGAAAAACCTACATCTGCTTCAGATTGCATTCACAGTTGATGCATAACTAAATAAGGGCATGGCATAATTCTGCATTAAGGTTCTTTATTAAGTTATAGTCTGTGAAAATCAGACCAGATGTACTGGCAGTCAAATGTCTGCAGCATTCAGTCAATGTTGGGAAACTACTGTGGGTGAAACGTGCATGCAGAAGGTGTTACTAGGCAGAACGATCACACAGATGGAGAACATAGGAGATGCTCGGCTACCGAGGGTGTGGAGGGCGTTTGAAGAAATGATGCTGATGTGTTTACTTCCTGGATTATTCATTAAGAAATTGACCAATCGTAGAGGTGAGCTCTTCAGATTGTCCTCAACCTGAAGTCATTCGGGTTAATATCGCCTGAGACAAAGAAAAGATGCCGAAACAAACATCCGCCAAATCTGAGGAATATTAAAGAAGTCTTGCATAACATGGTCTTGGCCTCCATCAAGTTTGGGGGAAGTGGCGGAGGAGTCTCTGCGTACTCAGACAAACTGAAAACATCTTCTGGTGGAGATAATAAATCACGTAGAACATTGGATTATTTGTTACATTTACTTGGATGTTATCAGAATAGTTTCCCTGATAGATTTCTGCTGCTCAGCTGAAGGAAGAAACATCACTCAGCTCTTTTGTTTTGTGAATTATATGTTTCTTGTTTCGTGCTTTGTGCCAAAAATGAATTGGTTCTGTCTTCCAATGTTCCGACCAACTTCACTGCCGGACAGTTTGAACTCTGTCAGTTGGAGCTTTCATAAGTTCTGAAACACAAACTTCCCCTGGTTGTAAAGGAGGTGTGGGTTGGAAACATGTGTTCTGTCCATGTGGCGAAGAGGAACGGCGGTTTTGGGAATGTTCTCTCTCTCTCTCTCTCCTGTGAAAACCCTAACAAACTCTTACGTTTCTCAGTTTTGAAATGGGTTCAGTCGCTCTGGTTGTGCAGGGCTGCACAGGATCCTCAAAGTGGTACACGCACGCACACACACGCACGCACACGCACACGCACACACATCTCTTGGTTGTGGGAGCCTGTAAAAGCAGTGGCTCGCAGTCCTGCACTTTTTACAAGGAGGTACATGTGTTTGGCAACATCATGTAAGTTAACGATGTGACTGAACTGGATGTGAGTGAAGCTGAGGGCGCTCGTGGAGAAGAACAACAGGTCTCATACGCAAGGAAAGTTGTATTAACGATACTTCAGCCTCGCTAGCAGAGCGGCTGTCGTATTGTATCTAGAACAGTGGTTCCCAACCTGTTTTGTCTCGTGTACCCCCTGAGCCTTTTTGTCGTACCATGAGTACCCCCTCACTCATACTGCTGATGATCCTTCAAAAGTAGAACGTAACTGATTATTGAATAAAAATAACTTTATTTCACGAAATGCAAACTGCTTCCGGGTAAATATTATTAGTAAGTAAGCTCTGGACACTACGCTGACAAAAGTATCCCACAATGCAATACAACGGAAACACTTTCAGTTGAAGTGTATTTTTTTTATTCTGCTCAGCGTTTGATCGTTGTCTGTAGACGGTTGCCACGGTTACCAATCTGCATGGATGTCAGGAAGTGACGACTGCAGCTAATTTGCACATTTATATTCTGGATGCAGCAGAAGTGATCGAGACATCAGGTGATGATTACCATAAAGATTACCATAAAACTGAGGATGTGCATCGTGTCAGAGGAAGGTAGTTCTGTCATTCTTTTTCTCAACACTGCTCTTGAGGGACACCAGAAAGCAGAACAGCAGAAGCTCATCCACACAACATGACAACTAACGACTGCTAACAAACGGGCCAACTCCCAAATGCAGCTGAGTTCTACGCTCGACTCCTCTCCCACAACAACCTACAAATCTCCTCCTTTGTGGGTCGAAGCATGTGTGCAGCATCAGACCCAAGAAGAGGAATATACAGATGTGACATTTGGAGTATATCATTGCGTAACCTCGACCGTGAGCTTGCTTGTGTTTGAGGCAGAGAGGCAGTACGGATGGTGAACTGCTTCAGCTGTACAGTACAACGAACTTCCTGCCGCCTTTTGTTTGTTTCTTTTGGAGCAAAAATAGAAGCCAGCAGTCATTTGTTCTGCTGCCCCTAAATCTGGCACACATCAGTGTGTGTGTGTGTGTGTTTCAGTATTATGTTACACAGCAGCAGCTGAGTACCCCTGGGATCTGCTGAGGCCTCTGGAATCACACACACACACACGCACACACAAACGCACACACACACACACACACACACACACAAACAAAGGGACTGTTATTTCTGCATCATGCAAACATTAATGTTTTTCATACATGTTCCCGGGCCTGGGTCAGTGCGATTCAAAAATCTTCCAGGAGGACTCAGCTGCTTGTTAACGTGCATTTACAAGACGCCATGACCACTGCCGAGGTCTCACATCACAGAGCAACCTGTGTCGGCGACATCACAGTGCTGAATACATTTCATTTGACATATAATATCATCCAACCTCATGCAGATCAAACACTCACATAAATGCAGTGCGGGTCAGCTGAGCAGAGTACAGCGCTCCCAGTCCGTCTCTCCACCTTCCCCCTGTATCTTCCCTCCTTGTATCGGGAGACGATGACGGTACGACGTTTGGAAACAAAAGGATGATGTAATCCGTCCTGCAGGTCTCAAGGGAAGTGATCTCACTGCAGGCGGCTCCTCGCTCGTCCTCCTGCGCTTGTCGTCATTCTCCTGCAACACAAGCAACACATTTCTGTTTAGGTTCACCAGAAAAATCAATTAAATACTTTATATTCATACATGTTCTTGTCATACAAATGGCAGGACGGGATCCATAACAACGATAGGTCTGATTTTATATTATATTTCATCCAGCGAAGTGCCAACATGGTGTTTCAGGTGTCTTTAATTCTTCTCCTGGAAGTTCATTATGTGTTTTACAACTTACTTTTACACAATTAGTTCATTAAAGCAATTCCAGGCTAGACGGTAACATGTGCCATGCATGCCATGCCATGCCCCCCCACCCCCCAATATGGCTTCCGAGTTAGCAGCCCCTCAGGCGCACACAGTCTCACACACACTCACACACAAAGACGGCATTACCAGAACTTTGACGAAATATTTCACCCAGCTCGTTTTAATTATATAATCATGAATCAGTCCTCTTTTGTTCTGTTCACTGCCTTTGCCTTTCGACGTTAATCAAACGCTGCCTCATTCATCCATTCACACACTTTGATACACCGATGACGCAGCATCAGGAGCAGTCGGGGGTTCAGTGTCTGGCTCGAGGAGCGCAGTGGGAGTGTGAAGTTGTTTGGATGAGTTATGTTAAAGATCTCATTAGAAGAAAACATTCAGGGGGTCTTGACCTCTCCAATATGGCGGCCGCGCAGATGCAGAGCTGCAATATACAGCAGCCATCGTGTGTCATCCGAACATCATCATGCCCCAAACGAGCTCGATCACCTACAGATATTATCTTTAAGACATTACGTTGGTCGTGATGTCCCCACAAGGATAGAGGTACAAGCGTGTACATGTGTGCATGGTCGCTTTGATTCTCTCTGGATGTGATTTATAGCTTCAGCTCACCAAACCCAACACTAAAAATACCGTTCAGTGTGTGTGTGTGCGTGTGTTTGTGAGATGGCCCGATATAGAGCCGTGGGAACATTCAGAGCAGTTGACTGAACTTTAAAGCTTTTTTTCTGCTGTTGTTCTGTTGTGGTGGCAGCCGACCAGTGGAGACTCCCGTGTTGCACTGTGGGAAACTGGGAGAAGCCTGGTACAGATGCAGCAGCGGGTGTTGCAAATGTTGTTGGAGTAAAAAAAAAAAAAGACTTTTTTTTATCTTGTTCAACAGGCTATAATCGAGTTTCCTCCTCTAAAAATATGCCGTGTTACACTGCTGTCAGTTTCTTTTCTGCCTGACAGCAGCTGTCTTAACCTCCATATTTAACCCAGTGCTAATGTCAGAGGTCAGGGTGTGGAGGTGTCGCTCACTTCCTGCCTGCAGCAGCTTGCAGTGCGAGGAGAGAGGCTGCATGAAGTCAACTGGAAACCTTTCTGGAAGGGTGTTAAGCTTTTCAACTCTTCAAACCGTACGTGCTGTCAAGAGGCCGGCGGTGCTGCGTGCACGGTGACACAGTGCCAACCTGATGAGAAGAGAGAAATGATGATCACAGAAGGGACGGAAGAGGAGAGATGAAGGAGAGGATAGGAGAGAGAAGAGTGTGGAATGAGGGAGGAGCCTGAAAAGAAGAGGAGGGGGTGGAAAGATAAAAAAAATGAGTATGTAGGAGGAATGAAGGATGGGAGGATGATTGCATGGTTTCAGTCCGTCAGACAGGAGGAGTGTGGCTGCAGCAGCAAAGTAATTACTGTTTACTTTGTACACACACACACACACACAGCACTTACAGCCCATTACCACGACTTGCTGTCTCAGCTGGGTTTGACAGAAAGCAGAGTTTGACTGTCTCTCTGACACTCGAGTCAAGAACCCGCGAGACGACCGCGTCCCCGTGATCTTCTCGCAGCCTCGGTGTTTACCTTTTTTTATTTATTTTTTTTCTCCCAATGGTTTTTGAGTTTTTCCTTATGTATCCCAAACCACACACACACACACACACACACACACACACCATCATTAGATGCAGTTTGATAGTAATGATAACTTCTGCACCGCCTGCCCGGGTTGGGCGGTGCTTCGGTATCCCAGGGTTCTTTTATAAATAGCAGCGGTGTTCTTGTGTTACGGTCATAAACAAATTGTGATGTACGAGAATCATGTCCACATTAGAAGGATCGTATTGGCTGTATAAACTGGCTCGTTATGTGATGCACGTGCATCTGCTGCCACAGAACGTGGGAAAAAAGAAAAAGGGCTCATTTGGTCGTTTGACCGACGCGTGGAAACAGCAGATTGTTGTACAAGAGCGCAGCTGCGAGAGGTTTCCCAACGCTCCTCTGGTCCCTCAGCAGTCCCCAAACCACACACAGAGTCGCCCTGTCCTCTGCATGAAATGACAGACCGTGCTAACCACAGGGATCTAATTGTAGCGCCGCTCCTACGTGTGCGTCAGTGTGTGTGTGTGTTTGTGTTTGTCAATGTGATTTTATGTGTGTGTGTGTGTGTGTGTGATTCTGCTCCTTAATCTTGTGTATGTGTGTGTGTTGGCCCGACTATCTCCCCCCGAGAGGGGCGACGACAGAACCATTACCTTAGGAATAGCATTCCCTGTGCCGGGTGAGAGCCTCGGGTCACCTGGGTGGAGATGTGGAGGAACGTGAGGAGAGAAAGATCTAGAGGGGATGATGGAGATAGAGATGAGGAACTGATGACAGACAAACATGTAAATGATGACAATAATTTGAGGAATAAATTAGACTGCACCAATACTGTTCTGAAAATGCAAATGTGTAAACTTGCGACCTAGATACAGCTTTTAGGACCTGCTGATTTAAATAAGGGCTGTTTAAGTGTAAGGAGATCCTAAAAACACATCCTTCATCTTGTAAGTTTACTGGACACGGCCTGTGTGCATCATGTGACCGACGCCGTGGTAATTACACGGTTTGATCGTTATGTCGATGGCCTGGCAAACTTGCTGTATTCTTATTATGCATCCGTGAAGTGTTCCAGATCATGTAGCTACAACTATTTATACATAAATATGATGCCGACAGCAGAACACTTACAGAAAAGACACAACATCTTTGTATTCAACCGTGTGTGTGTGTGTGTGTGTGTGTGTGTGTGTGTGTGTCTTATGTAACCAAACTTGGAACAAGTCAACACAAACTTTTGAAGTGTTGCAATAAATAATACCAATAATAATCCTTCACTAGGACGCACACACACAC
>CAAKHC010014619.1:0-55448 GCA_901007825.1 Macroramphosus scolopax | reverse complement strand
TGTGTGTGTGTGTGTGTGTGTGTGTGTGTGTGTGTGTGTGTGTGTGTGTGTGTGTGTGTGTGTGTGTGTGTGTGTGTGTGTGTGTTGTTATGTGCTTGCCTTTGTGAGTTTGACTCTCCAACTGAGCCATTTTATGGCGTATATAGAATTACATTTCGCACTAGGCTGACTCTGACGCTAAATGTGTAACCTGAAATATAACCCAAACAATAAAATTTGTTCAAGATGAATGAGTCTCCTCACACGTAAAGTGATTTGATTGTGTGTGTTTGGATACAAACACTTAGTGTTTCATAACACCATCATTTGATAAAGAATATTAATAACATGTACCTTTTCTGTTATGTATCCATCCTTCTTCTAATTAAATGTTTAGATTGCACGACAAAGGTTTGCTAATTGCTAATTATTTTTGCTAAGGTCACAACCTTTATTTTAATGAGTGTAGTGTTCTGTTGGCGTTGCTATGAGACACGAGAATCTTTATCACATGTACCATGATAACGTTTATAAGTGGAAGAACCAACACAGACGTAAACCAACCCTTGCAAGTGATACCCCGCTATATTACACGGTTGTTATAAACCCTCAGTGGTTCATCTGCTGCCACGGAGTCATTTAATCTCTCACCACTCGAACATCATTCCTGTTTCCGCTGGCAACAGTAAGCAAGGTTCACTCGACACACGCAGTAACCCAGTCACTTCCTTTTTTTTGACTATTTCTCAGAAGTTATATAGCTGTTTGACTGTAAGAGGACAAAAACATGCCATTAAAAGCATCCCCTTGCTTCCTCTGCTCTCTCCCTCTGTCCTCTGTCCTTCCCAGGGTTTGGATGAGGAGGCACTAGTCGACCACGGGAAGACCAGCTTCACCACACTCACTAACTATGAAAATGAGGAGTTGGAAAGTAAGTTTAAGGACACGCAGACAAATATTTTCCTTGTGACTTAGTCCTGGTATTTAGTTATTACAGTTATAATATGTCTTAATTCAAAATGAACTAAATGTTGATTTTTTTTTGTTAGTTTTTCTGTGTACTTTGTCAAAACATTTTTATCTTGTACATCTATTGTAAAAACTATTTGCATGAATATTGTTTGTGAAATTGATTTCAACCATATTGCCCAGTCCCCATGTGTATAGTGTGATATGAATAGTGACTAATTGAATGGAATTATTAATGAGATTACGTGGAGCGTTACATCTAATAATGAGTCGGTGTTGCTGTTCACAAGTGGAGAAGCTGAGCCACAAACAATATCTCCCTGCTTGTTCCTCTGTCCTCCACCTCCAGTTTACTGCTCGGTCTTTATGTGGGTTGATCAACTCATATCTTCCATCCTCCGTTTAAATAATATCTCCAATTATGCCCTTTTCTTTTCCCCCCTCTGCTTTCTGTCTTGCTAATTCGTCATTTTTTTATCGTCTTTTTCCTTCCACATGTCTTTTCTGTCTCGTTCTCTTTCCCTCTCTCACTGTCGTTCTCTCCATCTGTTCGGCTGATGTGTATGTGGCTCCGGCCTTTTTTTTCTGAGTTCTGCATCTTGCTTTCATTTCTCCTGGGTTCCCTCTCAAATCAAAGATAAATGACTCATCTGTGAGAAATGAGAATTGGCAGACTATGTAAGGTATAAGTAGGGCATTCGTGTCTCACAACACAATTCCAGTGTGGCAGTGATAATAATGTTGCAAAAACAGGGCTGAAAATAATTCCTCTTGATATGTACGTATGTTATATAGAGATTATTGGTTGGTTTGTTGTGTCAGAACACAATAAAGATGCACTTTATTTAAAATCGGATTGAATTTTCTCTGCTTATAATCAATAATGGCACATTTCTGAGACATTCTGCATCTGTAATCCACCTTTTTAATGTTTATTGTTATCGCAAAATAGTATTTCGGCTTTCTCCATGTTCCGTTTTCAGTTTGTATTCAATAGGACGTACAGGAGAAACGGTGTCTGACTGGAAGTGTTTGTTCCTTCTCCCCAGGCCACAGAGCGGTGTACGTAGGCGTCCATGTTCCTCTTGGAAGGGAAAGCAAGCGGAGGCATCGTCACCGAGGACACAAACACCACAGAAAGAAGAAAGATAGAGATTCGGAGGAGGGGAAGGAGGACGGCAGGGAATCCCCATCTTATGGTTGGACAGTGTACCTCATGTTAAATGTCTTAATGCCCCCAGTTTCTACCAAAACTCCCACCGCTCTTAATTCAGTTTCTCTCTCAGAAACACCTTCTACACTCATCTCTAACACACAGTTCGACACCCTGGAGGCCTTACATTTGAGAGCCTCTCAGTTTCTTTTGTGATTGAGATTATTCTTCTATTTACAGTACTTAAACTCTTAAATCCTTACAAATATGTATATTTCTAGTCATGTGTGTTTCCAATCTCTGCTGCTATTGTTACACACTTTAAATCTGATCTAAACCTCGACTGCAGAATGAAAACGCCAGTAAATATCTAAGGTTGTCTAGAGTAGTAAACAACAGCCGTTTTTACTCTCAGAAATTGGTTGGTATGGGAGTGACAGACAAGTGTGACATTACAGTCTGTTCTGAATGAAAGATTCAGCTCTAAAAGGCATCAAAGGCCACTGGGAACCACTCTGACACTGATTGAATGACATGACATTTTACGCTATATGAGAGTTAACACCTCAAACTCTAAGCAGCGTTCACTTGTTGCCAAACACCAAACAAAAAGAAGAACTCATTATGCTGATGTAAAACGTGCATTGTTTGTTCATATAAACGATGCCCTGGTTAACTATTAAAAACCCCACACCAGATGTGTGGTACTGTGTGTCCACATCGCCACTCTGCACCTTCCAGAACACAATAGGATTTCCAAGAGAGGCTGATTTGTTGAACAACTGTTGTCATTTATACAGCTGCTATAGAGATATGAACAAAGTGATGTGACTTGTGTATTTATTTATTAATCAATCTCCGCCCCCCAGATCTATTCCACTCCATCTTGATTATTAGGTAAAGGTGGGACTGTAAGCAGCAGCAAAATATATCATGTGTATTTCCTCTTTTTATCCCCAGTCATTCTATTTCTGCCTCCCTGTGGCGTTGAGTCTTGTAATCTTCCGTATCCATTTCAGTTTTCTCTGTGGTTCCAGATGCCCTGATATCTGCTTTCTAATTCAATCAGACATGAACAGAAGATTGCTGGAAATCATCTTGAGATTTCATTATTCTCTCTTGCACACTTCCCCACACCTGCAAAGGATTTCTCAGCATCGAGACTGCAGATATATTTCTCTATAAAGCAGAATGAAAAATAAGTTAGTTAAAGAGAGTAAAAGTGTGTGTGTATAAATGTGACTAAGTACAATGATTGGCGTTTGCACACTCTGTGTCCAGACACACCATCCCAGCGGGTGCAGTTCATCCTGGGTACAGAGGACGACGACCTGGAGCATGTCCCACACGACCTCTTCACTGAGCTGGATGAGCTCTCCTTCAGAGACGGCAGTGCCACTGAGTGGAAGGAAACTGCCAGGTCAGAAAACAACAGGATGAGTGAACAACATGATGGCAATCACAAACCTAATATACAATACAATCATTCAGAGGAAACTTTAATGTAATATATTTCTCTACATGAACTTATGCTAACTGTTTTATTTCTGTGTTAGTTATAGTTGGCTAACGTTACCTATAGCATCAAAGCTGTCGTTTTACTTTCCTACATCATGAACTCTCAACCCATCGGACATTAACCTGTTTTAATTCCAACCCATCGTTCACCCAGCCTGCTCCATTTGTAATTGTCTTTTGATCCATCACGACTACATTCTGTGATCCACGTTCCTCAGCAAAGCATCGAGCGTTACCGTCCGTCCAGCAGCTCCAACGAAATATTAACTTGAGTCTACACAAAGGCTCTCCATTGCTGTTCCTTAGAAATACGTTACTCATCCATAAGTAGTGCGTCTGTCTGGCTGAGAGCCAGATGCCTCGCACACACACCTACGCAATGTCTTCAAAAAGTACAGAATCCATAGCCAACCACACTTCCCTAAAGAGCCAACTCTTCAAGCAGGGTTTCATCACTGTTCTGGATCCAACACTATCTTTGTCAAGTTCAAGGAGGAGCGCCTGATTTAGAATTTCTCCTGAACTGACGTCGGCCTCTCCTCCTGCATTGGCACTGCGTCCAAATCATCAAGACAAGTTCTTTACCGCATCGCCATTACAATTTTCCGCCACCGGTCAATACACATTACAACTGCATCAAAGCTCATAGAGACATGCCTGCAGCAAGAGTTTCACCTCCACTTGCTAATACCTTCAGGCCCATTAATAATTCCTGTAAAATGGGTTGGCAGGAACATGCATCACCTGTACCTACATTAGCGAGTATAGCATGTTTGTCTACGGTTTATCTGACCCCCATCCAAAATCCGGTTCATCCTGCTCTGAAATCACATTTGATCCCCTCATTCCTCCACTCCACCCTCTCATTCATCCCACCATACCTGACCCGAATTCAATCTTTTCCTACACCACTGTACCTGTTTATTGTTTGTTACTAGCTGGTCTTTGCTAGGGAAACAGAGTCAGAATGTTCTGGTAACTGGGAGAGGATTGTGTTATTAAAGACTGGCTTTGTAACTCTATGTAGTCATTAAAATCTGCAGCTGTTCCCTCTGAAAACCACCTTTTTTATTGGAAATAACAAAGACTTGGTCATACCCATGCTTGGGTGGAATATTCATAACTTTACTTGCATCATTTCACTGAGAAAACTGTTTGAATTGTAACTGTGACTTAACTTGGCTTGCCGAGTCAGAGATTGTTCCCTCACTGATAAAACTCCACCAGAGGGACAGATATGGAGTATGAGTCACTCGTTTTGCTCCATTGTGCAGTCTGACAAAGAGAGTAACAATGAGGCTGGGCCTTACGAGCTGCAGCAAGATGTCATTGAACCATAAAACGTGTATTATAACTTGTGGATCGTTTTTTTTTTACTCACAGATGGCTGAAGTTTGAGGAGGATGTGGAAGATGGTGGTGAGAGGTGGAGTAAGCCTTACGTCGCCACGCTGTCTCTACACAGTTTATTTGAACTACGTAGCTGCATACTCAATGGCACAGTCATGCTGGATATGAGGGCCAACAGTATTGAGGACATTGCTGGTAAGGTTGACCAATTTAAAGATGTTATTTCTTACGTTGTAACTAAAAGCATTTATACAGCTAACGTCTAAAACATTTCCTTGTTTTATCAGGTAATATGACATTCATTGGTCTTCTCTTAATGTGTGTTTGTGTGGCCCCCCTGCTTCAGACATGGTGATAGACAGCATGGTGGCATCAGGCCAGCTCAAGGAGGACCTACGTGAGAAGGTACGGGAAGCGATGCTGAAGAAACACCACCATCAGAACGAGAGAAAGCTGAGCAATCGCATCCCTCTGGTGCGCTCCATTGCTGACATAGGCAAGAAACATTCTGACCCACTCTTGCTTGACAGAAACGGTGAGATCCTTCAGTGCACTCGCATTTCTTTTTCCTCCATATTCTCCACCACTGGGGAAACTGTGTCTAAAGAATGCCCAATGTTCAAATTCTTCAATGCGTGCGTAGAAGGTGGATAGTAAAAGTGAGTAGAGAACGATCTGCATTGAAGCAATCAGCCCCACCCCCCCATAGTGAAAGAGAAATCTGGGTGCTACTTATGCTAACCCTGCCTGACCTGGTTTGGGGTTTGAAATATTGTTTTCGCTCATTAGCAGTGGTGTTCATACATGGTGTGCATTTTAATCTTGGATGCCAGCCCAAGGTGTATACGAAGTATCACAGTCTCCTCTTCTCTGCCTGTGGTGCTTGTTGGGCTTGCATCTTCATATCATTTAACCTGAAATGCAAATGTGAATGATTTTAAAATGATATGTCAGAATAATGGTTGATGACGGCAGGAAGCTGTACTGTGAGAGATGTATACAACTGTACCAAAGGTGTTTGCACTGTTTAGGATTCAGACTAGCTTGCTGTGGTCGAGCACATGTTTGCTTCCAGCGCACTGACATTGTGCTAACTCCTCCTGTCCTGCATGCATGCTGAACTCCTGAGTTGTGCCTTACCTCCACAATGATGTGTGATCAGTATGTTTGAGCTTGAGTGAGACACATTGTTATGCCCTTGTGGACCCCCCTTCCCCTGCCTCACTAAATCATTTTCCGTATCCTCTACAGAGAACCATGCATGAGTCTCTCTATTTACATCTCTGCCTCGTTCTTGCTGCTCACCCTCTCTAGCTTTCTCCAGATACCATCCCTGTGATGTACTCCTACTTCATATGTATTTCCTTTCTGCTCCATCCCTTTTTCCTCTTCCTCCTCCTCCTTTCCCTCTTTCACACTCTCCCTTCTATTCCCCTGTTTGCCGTTTTCTCCTCTGTTAGGAGAGGGCCTGTCCTCTTCACGGCTCTCTCTCCACAAGCCAGGAGCAGCCTCCCCTGTCTCCAACCTGTCACAGAGACGAGAGTCCAGAGTTTCCATCCTGCTCAACCACCTCCTGCCCTCCTATTCCTCCAACACTGGGGCCTCCTCAAGCCCCTCGCCCCAGTCCACCCCTCAAAATACCCCCTCATCATTCAGGCACTCCCCTCGGAGTCCCTCACATGGAGCAGTCCTCGGCCCTCAAGGCATCCCAGAGGTCGTGGTTTCACCCCCAGAGGATGACGAGCCACCGATCTCTGCAGAGGGAGAATCACCATCGCCACAGCTCAGCCGGCGAGCATCCTCTGCATCCCAGGGTCTTGAGCTGCTGCCCTTAGAAGGCAAATATCTGTGTAGCCTGCCAGTGTGAGTCACGGCTTGAACAGAGAACACTAGCACTAGCATGAAAGCTCTGCTTCCTGTTAACTTCCAACCCTGCAGCCATCTCATCAATAACGCATAGCAAGGCTCACTTGCTAAGGCACTCTTCCTAGTGTGTTTACACTCATTTGACACCACTCTTCTCATGATTACTGCTTTCCTTTCCTTCTGTAACGTTCTATCTATTCCACTGATCCATTCTTGTTCTACTAATGCCTCTGTCTCTCAACACTTCTTCAAGACATTCCTCAGCGTCTTTGCCTTGCTCGATTTCATGTGCTCACACCTCTTTTGCCATGTTTTCTGGGCTGCCCTTCAAATATTTTGGTCTGTCTGGTCTTTGTCCCACACTGCACTGTGTGTCCTGTGGTGTTTTGTCGTGTTTAGCTGTTTCCGCCAACCTGTCTCTTCAGTTAAGACTTGTTTATAGGGATGTCCCAGTCTCGTAGTTTAGTTTTGCCGGAGTCATTTAATCATCGGTAGATGCTGACGTTTTATTTGTAACAGACCTGTATACCTGCACGGATTAAACGTTTGATATAGGCTGGGTAAAAATGACATTCCTCCATATAAATGTAATTTGAAGCAAACTTTCAATATTCCAAGACTGTATATGACTGTATGTTGAGTCCAATCCTGTAAATCCTATAATCATAAATCCCATAATAATCCTTTAATGCACAAGTTAACATTTTTGAATGGTGTCCAGAAAGAATTGTGTAACAAAATAACGTCTCTTACTTCCCACATAGGTTGAGGGTTGATGTTCAGATGAGGTGCAGGACAGTGCACTTAAATTCACTTAAATGGGGCAACACGATTTTTCAATCCTAAAGCTGCTTTGGTTCTACTTGCTCACACTCAGTGTTGATATCAATAATGCAACATGCTGAATGCTGTTAGTTTTTCTTGCTGCTCTGCTGTTCGTCACTCATATCAGTACATTAGGAACAGATTTATTTTCCGTTTGATAACAGATTGCATATTTACAGCCCAATATGTTAAAATCAAAGATTCAAAATGCCAATGTCAGAAGGGGTTTAATTGTTGATACCAATCAAACGCTAACGTCTATGATCCAGATCTATTTGCTGATAGACATGGGACATCTCTATCCGTCATGATGACATCATCCTTTTTTTTATTGTGTATGATGGCATAATAAATGCTAAGTCCTACAAACTGTTCCATGTTTTATCCCCAGTGGGCTCCCCTATTTTTATTTTTGCACTTCCATCATTTTCCCATGCTCTCCTCCCCATCAGTTCCTAAATATAAACATTCTTTTACCCGATTAAAAGCGAAGTGAGGGCAAAGCGTGCCAGCAGCATGGCTAAATATAAGCCAGGGACCAGGCCGGGTGTGTTGGTACTCTAAGTACTACCATATTGGCGCCCAGGGAGACCTAAACCAAGCTATGTCAATTTATTATTAGACCATGTGTGCGTGCATATGTGTACATCTGCACTTTCTCCCTACGGAAATGGCTCCATATCAAAGTTTGTGTCATTAGAACCGGTAAATCACTTGGCTGGAATGGAATTTGAAAGGTTGTGTGAAAGGGTGGTCTTATTATAGCTGATAATTGCCACCCACTACTAGGAAGACGTGTAGTTTTCCCCAAGAGGTGTCTTGACATTACTGTGGGTTATACCAAGGGGATTTCAAGTGTTGATCATTAGTCTATTACGTGTGCTTCGGTGATCCCTGTACGTTGCCTTTGTGATGCATTTATTTTCTTTTAAAATGTCCACGTTGGTGCATTTCTTGGCACGATATAGCCACCAGTAGATCATTGGCCTTGTGGCAAATCACTGGCGGGACTGTGCATTGCTATATGAAAACATGGGGGGCCCCCCATAAAAGAAAAACAGTTGCATAGCTCTATTAACCTGCACAGACTCTATTGGTGGGCCACCAGTGTTACATTCTAGTCAGAAGAAGTATGCTATTTATTTCTTTTATTAATTTGCATTAAAATGTGCTGTGACGCCACTGTTTAAAAGGCCGGTATGGGTGAGCATTCCAGGGCTTAGCCATCCTGAATGAAGAGTGTTGGCCGATGCAACCTAAGCTAATCCCTCCCTTATTCCAAGAGGCTTTGTCGGGTATGTGAGCAATCAGGCTCCTGTTCAGCAGTCACAGCTACCCAGCATCCACTGAGGTTACTTCAGAGTACAGTTCAAGGGTATGGATGACATTCCTGCAGAAATGGTGCAATTTCATTTTGTTTTTGGGATTAGTTATAGCTGACCATGTGGCAACTTGGCTTAAGATGGTTTTAATGAGTTTTGTAAAGAAGTCGTGTGGTGATGCACATGTGCTGAACTAAAGGAGAGAACGGTAAAAGAAATGTTGCCTGGAATAGTATGCACATGCTATTCTTTGATTCAGATGCATTACTCCATCATTTCATCTCCCCCGCTCATGTAAACATAAGTGCTAGCGTTTCCTGGATCTGGTATGGCTCGAATCATATAAGCAATGTTGAAGTGTGCAGCGAATTACGCTGAGAAACACTCGTAGCTTCAACATGTGACGTTGCTAAAGAAGGTGAACTGTACGGCATATCAAAGTCATTCACTCTCCTTTAGCCCAAAGCATATATGAAGTCAAGCTAACAGGACTGACTTAAGCACCAGAGTCATGAGCTTGACAGACGGGAGGCAATCAGCAGGTGAGCTTTGTGAAATCGCCGTCTTCCCCCCGTGGAGAGCCTTCATCGTCTTGCAGTGCCAAATCCTTCTGATTGAAGTAATCCTTTCATTCCAAGTCAACCATGTCAAACTGAGCACGATTGAGCAAAGTTTCACATGGACTCTGATATTCACACCGAGTTACTGCACATCATAAATGCCGTGTTCCATTCTCCCGTTACTTTACCGAAACAGAATGTGAACATCACAGCAGAACAGAACACTCGTATCACACAAATGTGTGTGGGTAGCAGTGTGCCAATGATCTGGTATCATGTTCGCTCGCTAAGAGCTCACCTCTGATGGAAAAGGATTAAAGCGCCTATGAAATTGCCTCCCGTTTGTTGAGCCCATGCCAGAAAGAAGTGGCCTGTTACGAAAATAACTAACCTTTTAATATCCGATGGAAATTAAAATGAGAAAACATGTAATCGTTGTATCGTAAATGATATGCCATGGTGGACCGCAGCTGTTCTTGACCAGTCCTTGGCTCTCAAGTACTCACACAATGTCCATTTTGTGTCTTCTCGCTCCGTCTACCAGGACCACTGGTGTTGCCGAACTCTGTCGCGAGCAACCTGGACGGTAACAAGACGATGGAGAGGAGGCCTTCCAAAGTAGGGGTCAGTAGAGAAAGCAGCAGTGTCGACTTCAGCAAGGTAAACTAACCATAGTACTGAGCACAGAAACAGTCCATCACAGGTTGGGAGGGCCCATGAGTTCACCCTCGTTTCTCCTCAATGTCTGGACTTCCACAGACATTGTGTTGAAACTTGCGTCCTTGAGATGCACCATCGCATACTTATCAGCCTTTTTCTTCTGGGCTCAGTAAGAGGCACGTGCAAGCACTGCTCCACCTGCAATGGACTGAGCATCAAAGTCGAATTATGTTGCGTAACCTAGTTAAGTATTAGAAATGTTCTGCCTTGCATGGCCTTCATCCATCTTGCCATTTTTTGTTACTCATCCATTACGTAGAATGGCAGGCTGCCATTAGTTGTTATCATTATGAAACCATCCATTATGACTGCCAAAAGTAAGGTGCACTGCTCATATTAGTCAGGATATACAAAAGAAGGATGAAGGCACAGGCATTTCTACAAAAAGATAAAGTCTTTCCCTGCTCAGATTTGTTTTCCAGCGAACAAACATGAGCTATTTATTCCCTCATATGACAGGAAATGCATCACAGCAATGGACAATCTTTGCTCAGTTCTACGTAGCAGCTAACTTTCCATATCCGTCATTTATCAAAGCATTTTCAATAACCTATTGACATCTCTTACATTCTTCTGTCTTAATCTATTTCACGTTAGTCCTAATCTATTCCCTCTCTGTCACAGACCTTTTCCTCTGTGTATTATAAACATCCATCAGTAGACCTGATACCTTATATCATTTGGTTCCATTGGTAACAGGTGGACATGAATTTCATGAAGAAGATTCCTCAAGGTGCTGAGGCCTCGAACGTCCTGGTGGGGGAAGTGGACTTCCTGGAGAAGCCCATAATCGCCTTCGTACGACTGTCCCCTGCAGTCCTTATCACTGGCCTCACTGAGGTACCAGTGCCCACAAGGTACTACGATAATAGAGAGTTTGATCATGTTATGATGCACACCCATTACCCTGACAACAGAAGCTATAGCAGGGGTTTGTTCTGGATGTCCAAGTTGAGTCTCCATTAGCCATAGACCCTCATGTTAAGTCATTTCCTCCCCAGGGCATGTTTAATTGATTCGTTCTGTGAACAGTGTTACTCATGGTTCATTTGTGTGTCTTGTCCGCAGGTTTCTTTTCCTGCTCTTGGGTCCCCGTGGGAAGGGGCCACAGTACCATGAGATTGGCAGATCCATGGCCACTCTGATGACAGATGAGGTGATGGAAGGAAAGATGGAGGATATTCCATGCACACAAAATTAAAGTGTTTTAATCTTCTATTGTCTTAAAGCTGTATCACAGAAGGATTTGATTTTATTTAATGTGATGCGCTGCCTTCTCTTTAACATGAAGTGTCCTTGCTGTGAGAGGTGTTTTATCAACGTCATGTAATATGGTTATCTAGATATTCCATGATGTGGCATACAAGGCAAAAGATCGAACGGATCTCCTGTCTGGGATTGATGAGTTCCTCGATCAGGTGACTGTCCTGCCTCCTGGAGAGTGGGACCCAACCATCCGGATTGAGCCCCCCAAGAATGTCCCATCCCAGGTGTGTGCTTCACTCTTTCTTAGGTTGGGTTAAATGTCTTAAGGGAATAATTCATACACTTGTATGCTCTTGATTGAAATAAACATACTGTCTCGATCGCAAGACAGCGAACTGCAGAAATAGTAATAATGTTAACAGTGCTTGAGCGCGGTGGTAGACATGCAGGCTGTATCGTTTAAGTAAATAACCCTGTGACCTGCAGCTGAAGAGGAAGAGGCCGTCCCAGCCCAATGGCACCGCATCTCCATCTGGAGAGCTCGGAAAAGAAGAGGACCATTACGCAGGGCCCGAGCTGCAGAGAACAGGCAGGCACGTCTGGCACCTTTTTTTTTTATTATTGCAAAGCAATTTAATACAAACTAAATTAAATCATTCTCACCAGTTGTGTTAGCAACTGCTGTTGACAAGGAAATATTGGACAATTAAAGTTGAATTACCAGCTTCATTACATCTAGTAGGCATTTAATTTATTATTAGTAGGTGTTTAATATAATAGTAATTGGGACATTCGTCAGCTGAAGTGCCTGTTGTGAACAGGAGGCTCAAGAGAAGGATGGTCTGACTAAGGAGGAGCATATTTATTGTGTTTGTGATTAGAACATTGCAGGAATTATTTTGTAATGCATCTCTGTACAACAAGGATGAATTGCTCTGTGGTTTTTGTGTTGGACTGCAGTCGACGACACCCATGCTGATTCTCGAAAGCCACGCTCACACAGTGGAGAATGTGTTTATTTGAAACCTCACGTATACACACTGCACAGACGCCGTATTATATACAGATTCAATCTCTCCGCCTCTACTATAAAAGGCTTGGCACATGAGGAAGTGACTGAGGGGGGTCAACAGGGTCCCTAAGAGAGACAGTGGGGCTTGTGGAGGCAGGCAGTGGAAGGTGAATGAAATGAAAGGAAAGAGCAGACCAGCGCAAGTGAACAGGTGGCAGAGAAAGAAATGAAAGACATACAAGGTGAGAAATGTATTTTAAAAAAATAGGCCCCTCAAAGTTAAAGAGAATCAGGAAAAGAGAGAGTAAATGAATATATGAGTAATTATCAATAATTGCAAGTCACAGGGTGATTTGTGCTTCTGGGACCAACAGCACCATTGTGATCGTGGCAGGTGAATGATGGTAGTCCCATCAGATGGAAACCCACCTGTATTGCCTAATGATTCACACAATCACCCAGTGGTTCCAGGTCCAATTAACTTCTCCCGTTCTCCTTTTCCAGGATATTTGGAGGTCTGGTACTGGACATCAAGCGGAAGGCGCCATTTTACTGGAGTGACATCAGAGACTCCTTCAGCCTGCAGTGTCTAGCCTCCATCCTCTTCCTCTATTGCGCCTGTATGTCCCCTGTCATTACGTTCGGAGGCCTGCTGGGGGAGGCTACCAAAGACAACATAGTGAGTCTGACAGATTAGCACGTGAAAGCCAATATTTGTGCTCTTAATGCCCCCAGTGGGAATTAGTAACTGTCCACATGAGTGTATACATTTTGTTTATAATACAGTTAGCTTATCCTTCAGCTCTTCTCACTCCCCTTTAAACCAGGTTTTGAGATGTTGCCTCCGTTCTCATCCAGTTCACTGATAGTTGTGTGTATGTCCAACACTGAGTCGTTCAGCATACACGGTGACGAAAGGCCCATCTCGTCATGTCACTGCAGGGTAAACACAGGTGCTATTAATGACATTAGTTCAGGGTGCATGCTGGCTCACTGTAACGACTGGACACTACATAGAACCACATCATTATTAGCTACACCTGTGTTTATCCTTCCATGGCTGCTATGAAAAGTCTTCTGTGTCTTCGGCACTAATCTGTTTTTCACACTGCAAATGATTCTATATAGCGTCTCTATCTTTTTTTATCCCGCCCTCTCTCTTTGTGTGTCTCTCTTTGTTTTTTACCCAGATGTCCCTACTAGGCCAGGGACTGTTGGCATAGGCGCAGTCTGTGTGCTGGCGTGTGTGATGCGTCTGAGTAAACTCAGCCGACCAGGGCAACACAGAGATATGACTTGGAACAAGCCAGCAGGGTGGAAACATACGGATAGCTTATCTAGCTTCTCCGATACAACCCCTCCATGTTTGTTTATTCAAAAGTCTGTGTGTTGTGGTCGGGGGTCTCTTCCTCATCCTTCTCTTCTCCCTCTCAGCCTTTCCCTCTTTATCCTCCTTTGCAGGGTTTCACCACCCCATCCTCCCTTTTCTCATTCCCTCACTCCCTCCCTTTTGTCTTTCTCTACAGAGTGCCATAGAGTCTCTGTTTGGGGCATCACTGACAGGAGTGGCATACTCCCTCTTCTCAGGCCAGCCCTTAACTATTCTTGGCAGCACAGGGCCTGTTTTAGTGTTTGAGAAGATCCTCTTCAAGTTCTGCAGGTGAGTTAAATCACATTTGCTGTGACTTGTTGAGAAGACTGAATCAAACTAGAATACAACAGTATACTCTGGGTTTTCAAGCATCCATTCTCCTCTTTCTCCACTTTTTCTTTCCTTCCCAGCGACTACAGCCTGTCCTACCTGTCACTGCGGACCAGCATCGGTCTGTGGACAGCCTTCATGTGCCTCGTTCTGGTGGCCACAGATGCTAGCTCCCTTGTCTGCTACATCACCCGGTTCACAGAGGAGGCATTCGCCGCTCTCATCTGCATCATCTTCATCTACGAGGCTCTGGAGAAGCTCTTCCACCTGGGGGAGCTCTACCCTGTCAACAAACATAATAACTTGGACAACCTGACCTTGTATTCGTAAGTACAATTAAATCCATATTTTCAACACATATTCATGTAGTAATGCAGTTTAATCGAGTAAATCATTTAGTTTGGGAATAGTTAATGAATTGAAATAATGCTGAGATCGGCCCTGAGGTGTCTTGTTGCATTCATTCTCTTGCCCCCAGGTGTCAGTGCTCTCCACCAGCTAATGCCTCAGCTAATGCCACAGCTCAGCTCACGCAGGAGTGGAACCAGACAGGATACAGCCCAGACTCCATCCCATGGAGCAGCCTCAATGTTTCGGTGAGGCTGGTACACAGTGACCTCCAGTGTTACAGGCAGCAATTACAGTCACATTGAAAGGATATGGAAAGCAAGCACTCTTCATCAGCCAGTGTCCTACTTTCCACTGACACTCACGCAGTTACATTCCTGCTTTTTTTGCACAGATTCAGTTCGACACATGAATACTAATGCAACAACTACTGTGATCAAAAAACTAAACATGCCACTACTGTAAGTCCTGCAAGAGTTTATCAAAGTGAGCATTACAATAAAAATACTCCTTCTGTCCTCTAGATGTGTAAAAAGCTCCATGGGGAGTATGTGGGTGCAGCGTGCAGTGACCACGGGCCCTACATCCCAGATGTTCTCTTCTGGTCCATCGTCCTCTTCTTCACCACCTTCTTCTTGTGCTCCTTCTTCAAGCAGTTCAAAACAGAGAGATACTTCCCCACAATGGTGAGAGATCGTTGGCCCGGCATGTGACATTTGATGTTTAATCTGTTATACAATTATAGAACCAACAACGTAAAAGGCAGTAACGTTATATGTTCCTGTTTGAAATATGTATATCCATCAATTCACATGTACATAGGATACAACTCCTGCATGCAGCAGGTTGTAGATCTACTTGGAAGCCTGTGACAGCATGAAAATTTCAATTTGGATAAATAATCTGAGCAGCAGCCTGCTTCTGTGCAGCAAAGAAAGACCTTCTTTCATCCTCCCACCACTTGGTGTTCTGTGTAGGCTGATATTGTTATTGTCGGCTTTTACTGCTAACACAAATGTAATTAATACTTTGCTGAATCTTGGCAGTGACCTGCAGTGAATGAATCCACCAAATAAGGTTCTTCTTGTGACTATGAGTTTGGAAATATACCTGATATTTGTGTGTGTGTGTGTTGCAGGTTCGGTCCACTATAAGTGACTTTGCTGTGTTTATAACCATCATGGTCATGGTGCTGGTGGATTATCTAATGGGAATCCGCTCTCCTAAGCTTAATGTCCCTGACCGCTTTGAGGTAGGCCATGTTTACAGCACATCGGTCTATTTGTATTCATGTATGTTCAGATCACATATCAAGGGTTCCATCCCAAATTGCTCTCTGTATCCTCTACATGTTTCCTATTGTAAGCAAATTCATACATACTTTAGGGCTGTATAATTCTAAATCTTTCTTTTCCCTGCAGCCTACTTCAAAGAACCGCGGCTGGCTGATGGACCCTTTAGGAAGCAATCCCTGGTGGACGCTGCTGGTGGCAGCACTTCCTGCCCTGCTCTGCACCATCCTCATCTTTATGGACCAGCAGATCACTGCCGTCATCATCAACCGCAAAGAGCACAAGCTCAAGGTCAAACCCGTGCATTTGTCTTTCTCTTGTTTGGCCTTTGAGACTTGGACGACTTACTCAGTGTCTCTATCTCCCTGTGCAACCTGCAGAAAGGCTGTGGCTATCACCTGGACTTGATGGTGGTGGCAGTAATGCTGGGAGTGTGCTCTATGATGGGCCTGCCCTGGTTTGTCGCTGCAACTGTCCTGTCCATCTCGCATGTAAACAGCCTGAAGGTGGAGTCTGGCTGCTCCGCTCCAGGAGAGCAGCCGAAGTTCCTGGGCATCCGGGAGCAGCGGGTCACTGGCTTCATGATCTTTGTCCTCATGGGTTGTTCAGTCTTCATGACCTCAGTGCTCAAGGTGAGATGAGACATTCTACGTAGTTTGTGTTAGATATGTTGCAGGTGTTTCCATTAGTCTGCCCACCTACAGTGTCTGGGTGAGGTGTACTAAGCTATATTCTCCCTTAACTTCTGTTCTTTACAGTTTATTCCTATGCCGGTGCTATATGGAGTCTTTCTCTACATGGGCGTCTCCTCTCTCAAAGGCATTCAAGTAAGCTCTGCTGCTCTTTGAAGATAATATATTCCGAACATAAGAGCTGATGGAAGGCTTCCTCCTGTTGTTCCAAACCTTTGACCGTAATTCAGTTAATGTGCTTTGTTTCCTGAATAATGTATCGTATTTCTCGGCTTTTCTTTCCCTCACTGAGCTACTTTCCTCTCGTTCTCTCCGTGCAGTTCTTTGACAGAATCAAGCTGTTCGGCATGCCGGCCAAGCACCAGCCGGATCTTATCTATCTGCGCTATGTGCCACTGTGGAAGGTCCATATCTTCACCCTGCTGCAGCTCACCTGCCTGGTGCTGCTCTGGGTCATCAAAGTCTCGGCTGCAGCTGTTGTGTTCCCCATGATGGTAACGACCTCACTGGTTTTCAAACGTGTTGACATGGACATGATTCAGGATTTGACTTACACAAGCTTTCCCCCGTCTATTACATTGAATTATGAGTATAAATGATTTCCTGGATGATTATTTTGTGATTCCTTGTAACACTTGTTTTCTCATCCCAGGTTCTGGCTCTGGTCTTTATCCGAAAACTTCTCGACTTTTTCTTCTCTAAGAAAGATCTGAGCTGGCTGGATGACTTGATGCCAGAAAGCAAGAAGAAGAAAGAGGACGATAAGAAAAAGAAAACGCGTGAAAAGCTGGTACTGTTTCTGTTGTTAAAGTACAACATGAACTAGAGCGTGTCATAACTGTACATCATCTCCCCAAACCTGCCAAGTACTTAGAACTGCCTCTGGGGTAGTTCCTGTTACAGTATGTGTCTCTCGGACAACAACTTGCCTTGTTGACACCAACACACACACACACACACACACTGACAAGGTGAAATCAACACCAGCCACACACTCTTGCAGCTGGTAGAACACATCAACATTGTTCATCGTTACACAACAAGGATGATTGTATAATGTTTTGTGTCCTGTGAGGTGACTCTTCCCTCCAGCTGCAGCTGTTTGGTGATGTAGGCTTGTTATACCTGTTTCCTTCAGGAGGAAGAGTCTCTGCTGCATGACGACGAGGACATGGGACTGCAGGTCAGCTTTAAAGGCTCAAACCTGCTCAGCATCCCAACGAAACCACTTTCAGGGAGGTGAGTGGTGCCTTCCTTCCTCAAACGCATCATCTGTATTCTGTATGACATGAAACAAATCTCATATTTTAAGATTCTTATTTTGTGGTGTATTTATAACTTTGTTTAAAGTACTTTATGGTCTATTCCTCACTTAAATACTTCCAAAAGGATTTGACTTTCTCCCTATTCGATACCTTTATGGCTGCAATAATACAAACAGGTCCGACTGTTGCCAGCAATTTAAGTAAACTTGTGCTGTAAATATATTTCCAGGTGTAGCATGCTGTCCTTTACTACTTGTAAAAGTGAAAGTGACATTTGTCAGCTTTGTACCATTATGTCCATCTTGAACAGATCGTACAGAATAGGACTAGTGGCCCACAGCCTCCCAGTGGAAGAAGAGGTAGCAAGGCCGTGTGTCTGGTGGAGAACGTCTGACCTTCATGGCTGCGTTCTAACACTCCTCACTGATACTCATACAGTTGGCGCATGGCCAGAACTGTCAGTGTTCAGCTTCTAAAGAAACACAGAGACACACTGGCTTTAAAACACACTGCTTTGTGTGTTTTTGATTCCTGATTTTTGTTAAAGGACAGTTTGTGGTAGAATATCTAGCTGCTCTGGGTGAAATAATCCTGACTAACCATTAACACGAACCCTGAAACACCCACATCTTCATCCAGGTTACCATGGAACAAACATGTGGCCATTTCTTCTGTCTATTTGTGTCCGTCTGTAAATTTTCGACGCATGTTTGTGTCGGCCTGTTTGAACTGTCCTGCACTCCTGCTGATTTGATGTCTTCTCAATGTCTTTACGTCTGTCTGTGTGTTTTTGTGTTTTTGCATTTTGGCATGTAGTTCTGATTCTGACCCCTCGGTTGTAAATATCTCTGATGAAATGGCCAAAAGTGCGGCGTGGAAAGCGGTGAACTCGAGTGCAGACTCGTGTGCCCAACCTGTGAAACGTAGTGGAAGGTAGCTATGCCATGACGTGGAGTTTTCACGAGACCTTGCTCCCAACCCTTTTTTAGATTAGTGACCCAAATTAGACAAAAAGCGGATTAGATATCCTCCTAATAGACGTCTTACTGTAAGTCAGGCAGTGTCTTAACTTTATATTGAAATATAATGAAACTAATTGCAGTTCAGAGGGGAGAAGAATAAAGATTAAAACGGGCCTCTGAAACAAGTCCAGTGGAGTTTAAAATATTCTTCAGTTAATTAGATAATCTCAGCTAATCTAGTCTTCTCAGTTTAAATCCATAGAGCATGTCATAAAGAGATAAAGGTTCATTCTTCTCCTTTAGCTCTCTCAGGTGTTGATTGTACTGTGTTGAGATTGATATTGTTAGTTGCACTAGTTAATAATAAATCAGAATTGTTCAGATGACGTACTCAGACTTTAACACCATCTAGCGTGTGCCGCAGGTGATAGACTCAAGTTCTCAGAGCATTCTAAATTTAGCAGCATGACCCTGTACCTGACAAACATCTCACGTCTGCAGTACGTCGCCACCCTCAGTGGTTCCTCCGTGAATCTGCGCAAGAGCTCATCTCGTCTGTTTCTCCCCCAGCAGCCAGGAAAAGGTGGCCTGTGTTAGAGTCGACATGAGCCCAGAGACACCAGGAGGGAGTTCCACAGTAGAGACCTTCCTGTGATGAAGAGGGGGGGCTTCCCTCCCTCCTGACACCTTGTCCCACGCACCAATTTACCCTGCTTGAAGGGCACCATCTGAGTGGGAAAAGGGGGCATAGAACTGGAGCAGCACAACCTGCCTGAAGTGCTCCCTTCATCAGGGCAGCTCCCCCAGGGCTGCGAGGGGAAGTCCTACATGTGCAGCTCATGTTCCCATGGTTGCCATCAGGTACTGCAGAGTGCACATCTCTGAGAATTGAATCCATTTGGCTGTTACTGCCCGCCGCTCTCACTGTTTAGGAACTCTCAACCCAGCAATTCATAGTCACCGATTTTAACCAAAGGAATGGGCCTCGCTGGTGAGGATCTGGGACTGTATGTGTTGAACTTTACTTTTAACCCACTGCTTACTTTCATGTCATGTTTACCATTATTCTTTTAGCTGGTCACATGTTGAGTTTGTTGTATTCTGATCGTTCATCAGCTTCAGATCACGTTCATTTGAAGCCATTCTGGGAGTTATCAGTGCCAGCTGATTCTATTTCATCACTGAAGTTCATGCAGATAACATATGCAACTACTAGGACACTAGTAGTGCAAACGCTCTTACAGAGTTTGTATATGGATCATTTCTCCTGTTTGCAGGTGAAAACTCAGTATTGATATTGCTGCTCAAGAATTCGTCTCATACGTGTTGAATATTATTGCATGTATATCTACTGTGTTCCTTTTTTCATTTGTCACATTATAGAGAGCCCACTTCATAGGCCATAAGAAGTCTGTACTGTACAGTAAGCACTTTGCCAGTATCGTTTCTTACCTGAAATGAACTATAGTGTATTAATACACTATACGGGCACGTCTCCTCCCACAGTGTATACAGAGCTGTTGTTCAAATGTCGGTTAAACAAACTCAGGAATCTCAAAGGATTTCAGACTGCGGTCACTCGATATTTTTGTCCCAAGGCAGAGATAATGTCCACTGAATTCCTTTCATAACTGGCATCACAATTATTTTAATAAATGCTGTCAATCATCAGATATACACCTGGTCAGGTGCGGAATTAAAGAAGAACATTCGTGAGCCCGGTTGGTTGCACCTCCTTTTTCTACTGTCTATATTATCGTCGGTGATAGTGTGTGTGCGTGTGTGTGTGTGTGTGTGTGTGTGGTTTACAGATCATTTGGTATGTTTAGCGTTGCAAATCATTTTATGCAAAACAAAAAAAATATTTCTACAGTAAATGTAAAAAAAAAAAAAAAACCTACTATATTCTACAAAGTTGTTGATATTTTGCTACGTGCAGTCCCGTTTTAGCAATAAGTATCCCATACGTGACGTATGGATCCATGACACTAGCTAACATTCACGCAGAGGATAACTTGTGAACCAATTGTTTGTGTGTGTCATCGGCCGTCTGTGTGTAGCTATAGTGACTATACGGACAATAGCTTACGTGCCTTGTCGAAGCGCCCTAAGTGTTGTAATGATGATTTAAGTGTTCGGAACAGATGTGAGGGTCCCCCCGGATGATGGCACACAATAGCCAAAGACAGGCCATCCTCACTTTACCAGTGAACCAGTTGTTTATCTGCAGAGGGTCTGTTGTGTTGTTACTGTTCGTCTGTGGAAGTCGTAGCCTGAGCCTCCGACTCAAGCCATGTAGCTCAGTTTATCTTTCATTTACCAACTGAATACTGTTTGTTTGTGTGTGTGTGTTCCAACATAAATGCTCTGTAATCAATATTGAGGTACTTGCTCTATGGATAATCAATGAATGTCAACTTTATCCTCCTGTCAAAAGTGCTGTGTGCTGAACATTACGTTTAAAGAAGCAAAATATTATTTTGGAAATTAAGAATGTAAAGTATTATTGCCGTTTTACCCTCCATCACTCCACCAATCGCTGGATAGAAAATGGATTTGTCCCGGTGTACGGACGGAACATCAGTGAAGCACAAAGCATCCTGTTGTGAGCTTGAATGACGACCTCTCTGTCACGGTCATGGTGCAAAGCAATAAAAGTGACTTCTGTCTTCATCACACTGTGAGCTTTATTGAGTTTGGGGGATGATGGTAGTTCTATTTTTAAATTAATATACCCATCAACACTATACATTTATTTTACACTGCAAGGTCATGGATATTGTATTTTTTCAACTATTCTCTACATATCTTGGTCCCTTCTGTAAAAGTGTAAGTCATGACATGTTTAGCAATCTGCATACATATACAGTGAAGGTCATATATTTAAATACGCCTCTTCTTTTTTTGGTCGAGTTTCATTTTATTTTGAAAATATCAGGTTTCTTCCTCTCAGAAGTCTGTGCGACTATGATTGATGGTCAGTTCCCTCAATGTCCAATCAGTAATTAAACACCGATGACGATGTGCAGAGCCTTTAAACATTACTGTGGCAACAGTGAGAAGATAAAGTGACTGAATGTCGTGTGCACACTTTAGGATAATGAAAACATTTGTGAAGCAAATTTCCAAAAACCTACTTGCTTTATTTATTTTTTCCATAACTCCAGGCCAGAAATCATGTGACACCCGGCGACACCCATACATCGATTATAACGGTGGTCTGTTAACGGTGATGGAAGCAGGATACTGAGTCACGATTTCCATGTGAGCCTTCAACGTCACGAGCAAGCAAACTCCCAGTTTTATAAGTGCTAAACCTTTTAAAGCTTTTTTTTTTATCCCGGGCTAAGATGAGGACTTGTTTTAACAAGTGTTTCTGTAGCCCAGGTCAGTCAGGTCAACATGTGATCGTCTTGCTCTTTCAGAATCTGGAGGACAACAAAGTATTACCCATCCAAAACCACATGCTTACATTAGCATGAATGTAGATTTAATAAACAATATTAAAAATGCACAATACATTTTAAATGTACCAGCAGCAGCCGTTTGTCCTACGTGAACTCTCTGCACTGTGACAGTGCTTTTTATGAACCAGCAGGGGGACTCAAGTCTCATCTGCTGTTGCCTCGTAACTTAAACTCAAATCCATCAATACTCCTTTAGCAGTGAAACGTTCACTCTCACACCTCACGCCATCAGTAGCTAACATTACTCTGGGATACACGTTACAACAGTACACAGCCATGACTTTTCAAGAACTTGAAATGAGCACACATGCTACATGGATCGAGATTATTCGCTGTCGTTCAGCCTTTTTGGCCTGAAAAAAACTTATTGGAATACAACCACCATTAAAAAAAAAAAAAAAAAAATCATTACAGCTGAATGAAAACAATTTCAACAGGTATTGTAGGTTCTTACAAAGATGTAGGTTTGTTAAACCCAGGCGCTGCCGTCATCACTGTTCGATATCACAAATGCGATAGCTGACGCTATTTCATACGTTACACAAACGATGCACTGGCAGACTCTAGTTTCTATTTTTGACTATGTTTACAGGTCACCTCTCGTAAACCTTGTACACAGCAGTTCAACTTAAGGTCGTCATTTGACAAATAAAAAAAAAAAAAAGGTCTTTTGTTTACACAAACAAAAGCAGTCCATGACAGGTGGCCATCTCTCTCTTTTTAAGTTAAATAAGTCGCTTATGTTTCTGCGAAAGTCTTAGACAAGGAGTCAACTACTGGGGAAAACTATAACAACGTCCCTAAGCAGGATGGTCATCCTCATTTTAAAGAAAGTGCCCTAATGTGGGGAATCGTGGTGACTTAGTTAGCGGCGTTCGGGGGTCCCTCTGGAATCAGGGACATGAAGAAGGTGATGATGAACGACCAGGTGGAGGACAGGAAGCCAGCGTTGGGGACACTGTTCGGATCCTCGGCACCTTCCTCTCCACTCTCCCCATCATCGTCAGAGCCTTCATCCATCACTCTTTCCTATACATGATAAAGTCAAGAATTAAGAATATTACATGACATTCAGTTTGTTCTGTGTGGAGGTTCTCTGGAAGAGCCATGATAAATCCAATGTGGATAAGAGACTTCTTCTACCGTTTCTTGTATGTCGTGGTTATGTAGCTCTTCATCAATATCGTCCTGGTTGGGTCTGTCTCCAGGGAGCTGGAGTTCATTCTCCAAGTTGAAGGGAAACCAGCCGGCCTGGTGCCTGCAGACACAAAAGGGACATTGCAAACTTTCTGCATCCTGTGTGTCATCATTGTATAAATTACAGTTGTGATTAGTGGGTCACACCTGATGTGAACTCTGCATTACATACATAAGAAGGGTAAGTGGAGCACTCACAGGTAAAGCACCAGCATGGCCATCAACACCATGACAAACCGACTGAAGGATGAGTAGAAGTACACAATACTAAGTAAGATCGCAGCGCGTGAAAACGTGTACACCCAGTCCAGCCAATCCCGGTTCAGCTCCTCCTCATTGAGGATCTCCCCGCCCTGGGCATTCATCTGGACCTCTGGGTTGCCACGGCGATCGGCCTGAGGTCGCTGGTTCAGAGGGTCAGGCTGGTTGGACTGAGGCAGTGGCTGGTCTGGCCTGAGGTGTTGGGAGGAGGCAGCCAGTAACTGACTGGAGGGAAAGAGACAGAGACGGAAAGTAACGTCACTGAATCAGGAAACACTCCACAGAGATGGCGAAACAGAAAAGGGAGAAGACTTACTAATGCATGTAGTATTGCCGGGCGTACAGCTGCTGCCACCACATTAGTGTCATGGGGTTGTAATAGGAGGGCATGTTGGTGGGAGGTGTTTGTGGAGAATACTGAGTCCAGCTGGAAAAGAGGCATTCCATTGTAAGAACAGCAACATCAGACAGGTCGCACTCACCTTTCCACCCACTATGTGCATTCATTAGACCCACGGTGGTTGTGGGAGTTGAAGGAGATGTGGGAGAAGACAAGAGGCGAAGCTACTGCCTGCGGTGGAAGAAACTAATGTTCTAAAAGCAACAGGAAGGTAGTAACGTTGGCAAACAGGAGTGTGGCTGAGAGACACAGCTCGCTGAGCCAAGTAAGGTTCTGTAAAACCCTTCGACCAGCTAGTCCCAAAAGAACTTCTCAGCTTCATAACCCAAGACATGATGTAATAATAATAAAGATCTATGTAAAGTTCTTAAATTGAAGTTTGTATATTTTGTGCGCTTGTTTTAAAATGCCAAATAAAACACGTGACACTTATTGTACCTGTGCATTAAGTGTGGGTACATCTGCTGGTAAGTGAAGGGCCCAGCTGGTTGTCGGAGTCCATCACTGCTCTCCGCTGTAGAGGACTGGCCATCCTGTCCAAAGATGGAAGGGGTATTAGAGCTTTGTGGGGCCTGTAAGAAGACTCTGTATTAGCAACGGTTTATTGTTCATTACATCCTCCGGGAAGGTGCCGATAACAGCATGAAGGTGGGTGATGAAACCAGACGTGTAGATGATGACACAGATATTAGTCGTAAGGAGTGTGAGGTTTACCCACCGTGGGACCGGCCGTGCTCCCCTGAGGCTTGCTACCATGGCTGCGGGGGGGTTTCGGAGAGCTGGGAGGGGTTCGTGAGGGGCAGACCAGATGGAGCATGTGGTACTCATCCTGCTGTAGAAGCCAATACAGCGAATTATTTCAAGAACGTCTAAGCATCTCATGATCAGGAAAAAAATCACATGACTTGACTTGCAGATCAAATATGAAACCAGATTATGTTGCTGTAGTGCCTGTTTCTCGCTTCATGTTTTGTTTTGCTGTTTAACAAACGCGCCCAATTTAAGTTTTCCGAGTTCATATTAATATTTGGGTTCATCCCTACAATGAAACAACCTCCAGCGCATGCAAAGTAAAGAATCAGGATGTTCAAATGCTTCTTCCCAGTCTATGAATGATTCCGGTAGTGTAAATGAGGCTCCAAAAAGAAACACAACTTACCATTCTGAGTACATCTTTTAAAGTAAGGTGATCCAAAAGCAGCTTCCCAGAATACACCAGTCTCTGGTCTTTGGAGCTCTGAAAAGAAAATATTATGATGACAACAAGGTCAGCAGAGAACCTGGAACAATATATATAATAATATAAATAACATAATTCATAGTTTTTTTTATCCAAATTAACAGAGACACAACAACATATTCCAGCAGGAAAATGGTTGGATATTATCATGCATATCACAGGATCAAAAGCCAGAGATTTAGTGAGTCAGTAATGAGGATGAGATCATAGTAACCTCAGTCGGGATAAGTGGGTCTTAACAGTGGATTAAACTGGCTGTGCAACAAGGTCAGACCGTCTTCTTAAAGCCTACATTCACTGTTCAGCCTTTTAGGAATCTAAATTGCCTATTTTAAAACCTGGCCAACTTGCAGCTCAGTCCCGTTCTATTTACGGCTCAAGCTGCCTCCTTTTTAAATATGATGAAGCTAAGGCCCAATAAAACAGCACTATCAAAAGTACTGCCCGGACTATATCGCTTTGCAAGGGAGCAGCTTGTCACTGTGTGTTTACAATGATTGCATCAGTTCTGAGCGGAGGAGAGGGAGCAAAGTCAGATTAGCAGCACGATACAGCAAAAGTCTTAATAGCTCCCCTTACATGTGACATAAAATCTGCTACTTTGACTCTGGAAATCCACATTCTTTCACTTCAGAGAACAGAACAATGTGTATGATGTGTCACTCTTTGTGCTGTGGATCACAGAGGAAGCAAGATAATAGAGTTTCTAAACAGTTTAACCTGAGAATGTCGACTCTAAAATCACAAACCCAATCATTTTCGTATTTTGCATTTTAGTCTTTACTGGAACTGACGGTCTGATAAAATCTTACACAACTCTTCCTGGATTTTACTGTACAAATATAGCAACACACACAGAGCGTGCTGGTGACCCAGCTGCAAAATACCAAGTAATGTGACTTATCAAGAGTTTCTAGTATGCTGAGAGTTGAGCATTTCTTTCTCTCTAACTATGTTTTCGTGTCACATGATGAAGACAATCTGCCCTCTATGAGCTACAGAATAACCTCAAACAGAGCAACTCAGGATCTCAGAGGACATTTTTAAGCTAATGTTTTCCCATTTGCATCTGCTGTGTGTGGACTGGAGGAACATACTCACTGGTTTGCTAGGGTATACATCTGACAGATGGGCTTTGAGTTTCTCTACAGTCCAGTTCTGGTAGCAGTTAATCGTCTGGTCATCGTACTTCTGGTTGGGAGCCCTGATGACAAGGGTGCAAGGATTGTCCACAACACCTTGATCCATTACTCAAAACCATTTGTCTTCAATAGAAAACAGAAAAGATCGGGGCAACCCTGTCGAGGTATCTGCACCAGTTTCTCCCAATAGCTCTCTCCTGGGTGTCTGACACCGTCAGAGCAACGCGTCAGTGGAATGTGAAGTTCATCTGCAGCTGTTGATTTACCTGCAGCTCTGAACAGGTGGCAAACAGCTGGAACATAAAGAAGGACACGGGAAGGGTTTTAATGCAAAAGAGCAAAGCAATTAGATCAGTTTAACGTAAATTAATAAAAATAACGTTATTCTTCGGTGCAGGAGAGTTTAGCATTTAATAACGTTGAGGAATAGTATGTGAGAAAATCAAATGCAGCAACGTTAAATTCTATACTCAGAGAAACAAACTGAACCAGTTCCGTGACAACTATTTACTCTTATATGGATAGCTCGTAAAATTGGTTCTAGATATAACGGCATTCATGGGATAAATCAATATTTAATAGCAACAAACGTCGGCCCGGGTCAATAATAATAACTGTCAAACCCAGCTAGCAGAGCTAACATTAGCTTCTGTAGATTTTTCTGCTCCGTTACTAGTTTTACTCGCCTCGAGCAGAAACAAAATGTTAACAGGTATTCTTAGCAAATCAAATAGAAATGACCCGGTATTGTAAATCTATTTTTCACAAACTGAGTGGGGATGTTTGTGGTGTACCTGGCTTGTTTATTCCCGGTGGCTGTAATACTACCTAGCTGCCCTACCCCGGCCGGCTGACTGTTATGTTGTTCTTCTTCGTCTACTACTATTTCGTTCCTACCTTCGTCTTCTTCTTTCTCCTCTGTTTTCGGCAGAGTGACCGCAGCAAAGGCGCGTTGTCGCCCTCCGAAGGTCAACCGTAGAATTAAAATGACTAAATCCTAAAAGTGTGTGCAGTGCAGTGCGATGGAGAAATGTTACAAGTATGATACATTGATAATGGTCATGCAATCAAATCTACATATTGTCTATACAAATAGAATTAGAATTAGAATTAGAATTAGAATTAGAATTAGAATTAGAGAATTAGAAAATTAGAAAATTAGAATTAGAGAATTAGAGAATTAGAATTAGAATTAGATTGCATATGTGCTTACTAGGATAATATCCACCCCAGGAAGTACTGCATAAAAAATACTAAATTGATGGGACCTGTTTATGACCTTCACTGAAATAACAACGTGTCCTCCCTGCTCTGAAAAGGGTTTACCCCACTTTTGCTTGATTCATAAAAAAAGAGGGGAGATCTTGCAGGCCAGTGTATAAGGCAAAAGTGCCGGTGTAACAAGAGAGATTACAGCCACACGTGAGTTTCCCTGGTTGGATGCAGGGTCAGTTTCATTCAATGTAACCCCGTTTTAGCAGCAGATAGCTTCTCAACCCAGATTCTGGTATTGGTGCTCTAGTTTACTTCCACAGTCCAAACACAATAAGTGTGAATCGGAAATTGTCGATCTGTCTTCAGCCTTGTAATGGACTGGTGATGGTGTACCCCAAATTTCACTCATTGTAGGCTGTAACCCAGCCTCACATAACATCAGTAATTTCCTCTTGCTGCTTTTGTGTACACGTTTTCCATTGTGATTTACGATTTGCAGGTCGCACACTTACAAGACCTGCTATCATCTGTGAGTTTTGGGAGACTTCTTCAAGGACTTCATTAATCATTTCCTGCTGGATGGAGTTATACAACCATATAAATACTTCCTGCAATAAAGCACCTCTCCTCAGAGGATCATTATAGTCTCATATTGTTAACACATGTGAGAGTCGGCTTCCTCTCTGACAATGTGATGTACAGTACAGCAGCAGTCCACGCGTCTCCTGTAATGGTGCTGCATTAGAGGTCTCATTCACTTCCATCACCCTGTGTGTTTGTGTCCATTACCACTCCACAAAAACCCATTTTCCACACTTTGCCTCAATAAAGTACTGGGTGACAATTTGATATGAGACTCATGCAGCTTGCTGCAAAATGTAGTTCCCATTAACAAACGTCGGATGTAGTCTTCCATGCTCAGGGGAAATGATGGTATGAAATGTGGTCGACAAGCTGGACTGTGCTATAAAGATCAGCTTTTTTTTATAAAGTGCACAAGGGTCATCGACAGGAAAAACAGAACAATCTCAGTGATCGCACATGGTTTATACAATCCTCTTTACCTGATACAACACACACAATGTTTAAACATCCTGACAGGCTTTCTGTAACCATATAAATATATGCACACTTCCTGCAATTTGTATCCACTCAGAAGATTGAGACGCCTTAATTATCATCAGTTATCGTGACCTCACATTGTCATCTGAGGATGCCTTTGTCCAAAGCGAGTTGCATTAAAGACATCCGCCAGGATATTCAATCATTTTAGGGGAAGGTAACTAACGCTGACAATAATGCTGCCGGATGTTGATGTGAGTGAAGCGTCGCCGCGGTGACTGAAGTGCACATCTGCTGTATTATGACCCCAACAACCTGAGAGGTTTTTATGCAATTCTCCTGAACAAACCGCTGAGCTCACAGGAGTGTTTTAGCAAAGGCTAAAAAAAAAAGGGATTTAAGCGGATATTCTATGAAACCGGGTACAGGTCTGTGAAAGGTCTCAGGTCATGGTGTCTTTTGTAGATCTAACCTGGGACACAGTGCACCCGATAACACAGAGAGGTGGATGGAAATAAACCCTTTATGCTCATATAACAATGCACAGGCACTTGTATAAAACAAAGTCATTAAGAATGACGTGGCTTTACTGTTTTGTTGACATTTGCCCTTTGAAATGTAATTAGTCACAGCAAACAAGAGAATCCAGTTGCTGTGTTAGTCAATGCTGTCAGCTTGTTGTGCCTTTGTATTGTGCTGATTCAGAGGCTCTGGCTCCCTTTCAGTGTAATTCATGATTCAATTAATGACTCAGTGATGTGGAAAAAGTCATCAACAGGGCGAAGGAGGAATCTGTGGCTGCATATGTTTTAATAACAAGTGGGGCTCCATCACTGTTTGAGACCATTAGAAGAGAGTCCTGCAGCCTGTGTGACTCACTGCATAATTACATTTCTTTGTAAAGCTGTCTGCATGCCACATTTTTGAAATAGTGTCACATATATTACTGTAATTAAGAGCACTCTGAACAAATGAGGCCTCTAAATGCAATTCCACTTATTTAATTCATTCTCACAGTGATGTAAAACATTTTAATTCCCACAAGAAGCTACTGAACTGACTTGATGTTCTTGTTCTGACCATCAAACATCACGTACCATTTGACACGTATCAAGACACTGCACACACAAACCTGACGCATACACTGGGTGGCAGTATGCATTCAGTTTTATACTAAAATCTAGAAGCTAATGGACCTGTGAGATGCAGCATTCCTTTACTTTCTACATCTGACTCATAGAGTGAGACAAATACTTGTGTATGGTCAATAGTTTTTGCCTTCTGTACACAACACATGTATCCTTGGAGGAATATGAAGTATAATTCAAAGTTGGAGTAACTTTTGCAGCAGGCATATTCTTGACCTTGCACCTTGAAAGGTGCGACATCTGTTGCAAGCTGTCGTCTGTGCAAGGTTGATACAAAACGTATTTTTACAAATATGGTAAAAAAACCCTCCATGCAACCACTTTTATTCTGCAGTGTGAGGTTAGATGTCATGCACATGGACTATCTGGCTTGAATTTTGTCCGCAGCAGTGTGACTCAGTTGTTTGCACTGTTTCTTCACAGCAGTAATCGGAGGTTTAAACCCCGGCTGTCCCATCATTTCTGTGTGAATGGTGACATGTCTTGATGCTTTCCCTAACATAAAAATACAAGATGTGATAGATGTTATTGCTCCCCATAGTGCCCCTCACCAAGGCACTGGTACAAAGAGCTGGTGTTGGTCCCCAGCCAGTGCATTGGAGGATGCAGGTCAAATGCAGAGGACACATTTCATTGTAATGTGCACAGTGACAATTGCACAGGATTTTCTCTGTTGCCCCTTTGCAATCACTCTCACAGCTTCACTCTCGATTGCTGCCACTATGCTGGGGTATCGATTCATGGAGTGAAAGTTGAAAACAGCCCTCAGCAGTTGATCTTGTGTCAGAAAGTAGATATCCAAACTTTTCTTTTGAGAACTGCACGTCTTACGCACAACCGTCTAGCCAATCTAATATACAGCGGTCCCCATGGCAACCTGTTTCGTACAGGCTGGAGATCCACAGCACCTGCTATGCAGAGAGAGATGGTGAAGGGAGGGGGGGGGGGGGGGGGTGTTGACACAACTGAGGTGTTTTCTGAGGGTGCCGCTGTTACACACCGGTAGCTTTACTTTTTCCTTGTGCAGCAGTGTGAGTTCTAAGAGACGATGAATGAAGGACACCAGACAATAAGCATGACTCAACCTGTCCTGTATATGTAAGTGTAATCAGCCTGCAGGAAGGAAAGATGTCCAAATTAGGAAAGGGCAATTGCATGCTATTTGGTGAAAGAACCCCCCCGTGCTGAAAATGGATGTGATGATGCCTGAAGAAGATGAAAGGGTAAATTACCCATGAAGTTTCATTCACAGTAATGTCACTTGTCTCTTCCATCACCTTGTGATGATCATCACATGAAAGGCAGGCTGACATCCAGCCATAGGTCTGCAATCCACCCATTACTGCTGTATGGACCATGAATAGTCGATGGGCGTGAGATCTACGACGGTTCCCTACGCAGCAGAATTACTGGTTACATCAACTAGAATCCGCTCCCAAGATAAATACTGGTGGTTTAAAGCTAGTATCTCATCTTCAAGTCGTGTATTTATAGGACGCTGTGATTAAAGATGGAGCCCACGTTAGCTTGAAATAGCTGTTTGAGGGGATGAAAGAAAAAAGGTTTATTTGCGGGCACAAAGCGTTTTGTGTGAAGATTGTAAATAGCTCACAGTAAAGCTGCAGCAACAAGACAAGATGCAAGTGTTTTTAAAGAACCTGAAAGAAAAGTTTTGATATTGAGAGTAGAGCAGAATATTGATTACTTGGGGCACTGAGTTGGAAAACTTTACAAGATACAGTTTGGACAAACCTGTGACGGCATTAAAATGATGCCCATAAACCTTGGGTAGATAGTTTCCTTTATTTGACCCACTCACCTTTTGTAGCTTCACATGAATGGACGTCATCCTCCAGGTTAAATTGGCGCAGCACTAAAAGACAGCCCCTTACTAGTTGCTATTTTAAACAAATTCTCTCTGACAATAGGTTATTTTAAGAGCAACTTCCTGATCACTTGTGTTGCAGGCAGATTTATGTTCAAACAGAACATGATTTTGTTTCTGAACTATTTCCTCTTGGCAAATCAAGGTCTCGGGATGTAATCATGAGCCTTTGCATGGCCGGCATGATACGGCCCCTCGTTAGTCCGAAGCAGGAAGCACAAATCAACACTAATCACAGCAGAGCCTTGTGAAGCTGCGGTGGGCCGCAAAGCGTCAACAAAAGGAGCCGTCCCAGACAATATCAGACAAGAAGCAAAAGAATAAAGGCTCTTGAGAAAGGCACATTCACAGGTTTTACTATAATTTCAGCAATCATATTTCCCTCTCTGTCACTTTAATCTTATTCAAAACGTCATTTAAATGTGTTTGCAGCCTTTAATTGAAAAAGTAAGTGACTGAAGAGTTTTTAAGGTTAATATTAATTGCAAAAAAAAAAGAGTCATGAGAGAGTTTTGATGGGTTGCTGGTCTTCGTGGTCAGATCCAATCCCATTCATGCTATCTTCTTCCTACAGTTTGGGTTCATGAATAATACTACAGTGATGATTGTGTTTACTGTCATTCCTCCGCAGGCGATAACGCTTAAATTAACCATTAATTGCGTTGGTAGCGTGAAAGCATGACAACATGTCAACCTCCCACTTCTCAGTCCTCCTTGTTTCCACACGCAGGAGACAAGAACATGACTGGACGTGCTGTCAATGAATTCGACTCCTCAACATCAAAAAGAAAAAAACAAAACAAACGCAGCTCCCACAAACACATTTTGTGTCTGTCATTTTATTGTCGATCAACATCGCGACCGCGTTTCAAAGGGCCCCGCGATGAGCGAGTCAAGCGGGAAAACTGCACTTTAGTGTAAGTGCTGTGCAATGCTCAGCACTTACTTCGTATTGAACAAGTTAGCACTTGAGGACAGGTTTCCATGGCGACGGGCTGATCAGGATGCAGGACACGGAAAGTCCAACGCCACTCAGGATGGGAGAGAGGAGACAGGCAGGTTGCAATCGATGCACTCTGCAGTCACAAATGGCGTCATTAAGTTCAATTAGCAGAGACATCGAATAACTTCAGGCTGTTGTCCAGATACTTGTTCAGAATCCTCTTTTATACGACTGATTACTGCTGTCTATGATAACTTCATATCATATTGATTGTGACTGACATGGGGGGAACTACTTTGAGGTAGAAACGGAGACATGTGTTACTCATAGTTGCACGGCCAACTGCCTTTTGTCTGCAGACAGACATCAAGAACTTCTCTTGCTGTTAGATATTCTGAATCCCGAGGCAGGTCAGAGCCCCTCCGAGGTAGCTTCTCTCTCTCATCCTTCACACACGCTTTCACTTCCTCCCTCCTTTGTAGCCGTGTTGATCGATGGATTCATCTGCGGTGCCCTGCTACTTTAGCCTTTCTGCCAGGTCTCAGCAGAGAGCCCCTGACAGCCGCCACCAGAGCTTGTCAGTATCAGAGTGATGTATTCAGCTCTGTCCTCTCATCCTCTCGCAGGGGCAGCCAACTTCCTGTTGCTGGGTTACACTAATTACAGCTTTAGTATTCGGTATTGAG
Organism: Macroramphosus scolopax; assembly: GCA_901007825.1. Classification (NCBI taxonomy): domain Eukaryota; kingdom Metazoa; phylum Chordata; class Actinopteri; order Syngnathiformes; family Centriscidae; genus Macroramphosus; species Macroramphosus scolopax. The sequence continues at coordinate 22,062 of CAAKHC010014619.1, read as the reverse complement.
CTGCAGCCGGAAGCTGAGGCTTCACCAGACAATGACGGCCAGTGCAATCTGTTGTAATTACAACACCAGAGACCCTATGTCCTCTTCCATTGAGTTTCTCGTAAATGCACATAGATTGCATTTCAACGGTGTTTGATTTTCCTTAAATTCAAGAGAAAGGGGCCCAATTTCATATAATCCTCTGCAGATTAAAGCATGTAGGACCACCTACATGTTGATCTTCCAAGTTATAGTAAATGATGCTGCAAAATGTTTGCACGGTGCACAAGCGTATTTGCAGTGACGTCGGGTGTGATTTGCTTTAGGTTGAAAGCACAAATCTCCCATTTCAAAATATCAATTTGAATATCCTGCTGCCTTCACTGTTCGCACTCTCGTCAGATTGTATTCCGAAGGAAAATATATCACCGTAGCTAAAAAGCTTTCACAAGCTCAGGATTGCTTTATATGTCCGTCTCAGTTACCATGACAACGTGTTTTTTTCTCGGGTTGAAGTTCCAAAACAGAGGAGCTCCCTGCACTTAGATGGAGAATACACATCTTGGAGTTAAAGACATCATCAGAGTGATTACATTTTACATTTTGCATGGGGAAATATTCTCACTTTGAATGTTTACTTCCAGCTGTGATGTGCGGTGTGAAACAGAGGATGTATGTGCTTATGCAGAGCTGGTTTCTGTATGCACGTACATGCACGTGTCTGCAGGAGGGTGAATGAAGCATGCAGAGAGGCGGGGGCGGTCATTTAGAATCTCAGGGTTCTTGGTACTCAGTGACGCAGCTCTTTTGCAGCCTGCGTGCATCCCCGACCGGGCCGAAGGCGGGATCTGTTTCACCTGCAGACTGGCGTCTATAACACATAAACAAAACATGTGTTTTATGTGCAAAGAATATAAATTCTGTCTTCCTGCATGGAGGAAAACTGAAAACAGCCTCGAAAATCCAGCAGTTTGTTTCCATGCTGGATTTCATATGCAGCTCTTCTTTAACAGAGGCGAGGTCATACAGCATTAACATGCCTGATTTACAAAGCACCACCGGCAACTGCACACAGTGTGTAAACAGACCTTAGGGGAACATTTAGAGGTGAGCATTGCAGGCTACTTTTATTTACACAGTTGTTAAGACTGCACTGCTTCATGCAGCAAATGGAGAGTTTATTTCTCGGCCGGAGTACAAAGGCTCCTTGTCATTAGTCACAGATCCTCGTGTGGAGCCTCTGATAGATAATCCAGCAGTGCTGGTACTTAACACAACCTCTGACTTTTTCCATTACAGTGCATTGGCTGTATTCTTTTAGATGTAAAAACACGCATGCATTCTTTGCTTGTATGTATATCATACATATTTCAAATATTTTTCTGACCAGTGGGTCAAATGCATGACCCATTCATCCACCACTCATCTACCGTGATAGTAAGATGAGTGCATGCAATGCACAACCTCCATATTTGACGACATCAGCAGATAATACTCTTTCAATGTCTTATTTTCTAGTGTGCAGGCAGAAGGTTTGTACACAAAGCCAAACTAGAAGGTGCACAAAATAAATGCACCATCGTACCTGCAGATGAACGTAATGTCAATATCCACCTGCACGTAAGAAAGTATGAAATATGAATTCTCTCAGCCTCTTTCAGTTTCTTTGTCCTGCAGCGTCTCCGTGTCTTTTCACCAGGAGTGTTCAATGACGTGTGTTTCAGCTCCGGCTGTTCAAGTGCTGTCATTCACATTGTCATTGTGTTCAATAATCAGCCCACTCACTCCTCATCCTCTCTATGGACTGTGTGCATGGTAAATTAATGTCTGGCAAGGATTGAAAAGGGGTCTGGAAGAAATTGTTGAGGTTATGACTTTTTTTTTTCTTTCTTTCTTTTTACTTGAATGACGTCAATTAAATTTGACAAGAGCGGCAACAACTAAAACTTGCACCGACAGCAATCACTTCCAGAACCATCTGACCGAGGTAATTAGACGGAGGTGTTGAGTGCTCGGGCGGCGGGGAGAATGAGCGTAATTGTCAGAGGTGGTTTTCCCTTCTTTTAAAGGATTTCCTGTCTGCAAACTGAAGTGCACACAGACACTGTTTCCACATCAGCTCCAACTATCTAAAATGTTCATGCATGCGTTGGTAAAATTTCCTGATAGCCAGTTACACCTTTAAACTCTCCCAAGCTCTCCACTGTAGTACTCAATGCATGCGACCAGTTCGCCTGTAGAATGTCAGCTCATTCAGCTCATCCTTTGCAATCAGTCGGTCTATTAGAGCAGAAAACACACCGCTCTCTTTTTTTGCTGTTTCACAGCTCCACTTGCTGCTAATGCTTCTGTTGTTTCACATTTTATCTCAGCTCACCGCTCAGTTCACAGCACTCAAAGAGGGGTAATGTGATCAGTGCCGTTTGTTGGGTGGTTGGTTTGTTTGTCTGCCTCAGCGTAAAAACAACCACTTGGTGGAGGGATGAAGCAAAGGACAAGGAAAGACCCATTACACCAAATACATGATGTGATGCAACAGGATGATCCGACCAAGTGGGGCTGTGTTATGATGAATGGCCACTAGGTGGAGCTGTGACTGATGATCAATATTTCTAATCAAGTGTGTTCAGGTCGGGACTCTAATCAAACATGTGAGGCTTGATGGTGAAATAGCAATATTGATGGCTTCTGTCTCCTGAGTCGTGTGTTTGAATCCTCCATCTCTGCTGTTCCGCTTGTTTCGCCACCAAATCCACAAAAACCTGCTGAATCGTCAGGTTTTGTTTTTTCAGTCTCGGTGAAAGGTTTGCACTCTTGTTTTTGAAATGAGCTCGTAGAGAACAAAGCAATTATAGGAATGGAAAAGGAAATGGAATCGAGATGTCAAAGCACGAGGCAGAAATGTGCCTCGGAGCCCGACCCTCCAGAGGAAAGCGTTCTTGATGACATTTTGGTGAACAAGCATCAGACTTCTTTCTTGGAAAGCACGTCGCTACATCTACGTCTTTATTCCCAGAAGTGATACTGTACATGGAGGCAGATGAACTTCCTGAAACTTTTATTGGAGAAAATGTTTTATGCGTCTTGCAACTTTGTCCTCATCTTCCTTTAAAGGATGTGTCATCACTCATCACTCATCACCGGGTTTGAACTGTTCCAACTCGTCGTGCAATTACTAGAAAAAGACTCTTGATGGGAAGTAGAGCTTTATATCTGGACACTTGTTACTCACTTTGAGCACAAAGGCTCAACTGAGGTCTTTTATGTTCTCAGCATGTCATCAACTTGAAGCTGCAACATTTAAAGGGATAAATTATTACATGAATCCACTCAAGACACAGGAGGTGTCTCCGGAGGTCAAATTAGGTCGGCTGTGCAGATCATCACTGAACGGCTCAGGGAACAATACAGCATCAGCTGCTTCCTGTCTGTCAGAGAAATAGAATCAACCATAACCATAATCAACCTGTCAGTCTTTCACCCACAGTGCAGTTTTAACTTTCGACCCATCTACAGTTGAATGTTTTCTTTCGTATCCTCTCGGTACAGATGTCAGTGTTGTTTCAGGGTTTGCACATCTGCATAGGAGCTTGATGGGACTTTCAAGAACCACACTGATTCAATCAACTAACCCTCTGGTCCTGCACACGTCAGCACTCCTGTTGGATGTCTGTTTAAGTTGTATATATACTGCATGTATCACTGCCAGCCATCTGACCTCGATTTACTCTAAAAGACACCCCGACAAAGAAGACATTTAAAGAGTGGCAGCTAGTTAAATGTGCAGCTACAACAAACACTACCAGCTTACCAAAGGTAATTAAAATGATGTGCTTGGACGGCCGGAGAAAAATACTCCCTTTGATGCAGTGATTCAGTTCTGATGTTGGCTCCTGTCCGTCCTCACTTCCTGTCAACTCAACACCGAAGCGCTGATAAAGACATGAAGGAGGAAACATTCCATTATGTATCTGTTAAACAAACTATTTGGAATCGGAAATACATTTTCATATCCAAGCTGATGGCTTTATAACAGCAGGTCGATGTGAGTCTTCCCTCCTCCTCGCACGCATCAGTCCGAACGGTAATGAATTATGCATGTGTGTGTGTGTGTGTGTGTGTGTGCTCGTATGAGACGGAGGTGTTGGGAAATGCCTGTTGGTCATCTTTCTCTTTCTGCTTGTGTCTGTTAATCAGAAGTTGCACCACTTGCTGTTTACATTTTGCAGGACCGACACGACCTGCACACACACTCACACACACACACACCAATTATTCCATGCATCAAGCATTACTGTCTCGTTTGCACATGCATGCATGACACAATACACACACACAAACACACACACATTAATACGATGCAAAATAAATGACAGGTTTATCTCCCATCAGTGTATCATGTAATGTGATAATCTGTTGTTGCTGGCTGCAGGAACTTGGTTGCACCATCACTGATGAGCACTCAACACATCTGCAAACACAGTGGCTGTAATCCACTTCACAGAATATCATCCAGGTAACGCAGGTTCAAACACAGACGAGCGGTGTCAGAGGAAAACACACGCTGCACAACATCCACATCGATAATGGCAGGAATAAAAAAGAGCTTTCAGGAGAAGAGGGCAGGGCGTTAATGACTCTGTCGGGGGAAATGCTTTCAACAGGAGGGCGACGGCTGGCAGGAGAAGACTTTTATTAATTGCCCATTAAGCTGATGGTCTCTGAGAGGTGCGTTTCAGTCGTGGCTGTGCAGAGCGATTCGTCTCAGGCTCACGTGAAACACAAATCAAACACAGAGTTGAAACAGGAGTCAGTGAGTTCTCAGCATCAACACGTGAGGACGGCGTTGCACTCAGAGGAAGAGTCGAACCCTGGCGGCATCCGGCATCTGCACATCTCACCAAAAGGTTGTTGCACTAATACACACATGAGTTATTCTCCAAAAGCAATTACTTTTCTGCAGGTGTCATAAAACAAAATAAACATGTTGAATTAATTCAGCTTGTTTATTCACTATTCAAGAATTATAAACACGGCGATGATTTTATGGAATTTGAATCTTGTATATTTCCTTGATAGTTTTATTGTTTTTCATTTGAGATGGAGTCCGTGAAGGCAACGTGGTTTTTTATTATCAACAACCCACCAAGACGACTCACGTGGAACATTTTATTAAGCTGACTGCAGACTTTCATTTCAAATTCATTGTCTGTCTTTGTCACCTCAGGCAGCACAAACTTAAATGCACCTTTTCTTATTGAAGGGAAAGTAAACATGAGGCGGTCGCCGGCTGCAGGTGAACCAAACTTTGGATGCAGACTCAAAACATCAGCTTCTAACTATTAACTTTATTTGAAAGTGCTGTGACATGAGGTCAGGGAAGTCCGGAGGTTTGAATCCTTACAGGCTGCCGGCCGTCCCAGAACATTACACACATGGTGTAAACCATCTGGTAGGTGGAGGGAGTTCACCGGGTGCAGCCAGGCAGCCATTAAAACCAGGGTATTATCCTGTCAATCACACACATTGAACGCCACATATTTGTTTAAAGGGACATTCTGTAACTGGCCTTAAGCTGGACCATCATGTCTCATCAGAAGTTAACCAAGCAGACCGTCACTCTATTTCTCCTACTCAGGAAATTGCTGTGAATGAGCAATTGAACTGGATATAACTCTGTCATTGTTTGCTCCCACACCCGTCCTGGGCGCTGTTAGATAAAAGCAATCATGCTCTTGCCCCCCTCCGCCGCTGGAAAGCCGAGCCAATAAACAACAACCACGGAGGAAAGTAGTGATTCACCGTCACCCCTGACCCCCTCCTTCCACAGCGGAGCGCTCCTCTGCTGGTGGCCTCCAGCGGAGCGGTGTGGGGAATACGTCACATACCGAGAGACTCAACCCTCTGGTGCGACTGGGAGTTCATGCTGGCGTAGGTTGGAACAAATGTGTTTATCAATGTGTCTCTGTGTCTGTCTCTGAGAGCATGTGCAGAAACCACAGTCGGTCCACGCGGCCGTGTGGGGGAGGTGGTGGTGGGGGGGTGCACGGGATACTTTACTCTCACTGTGCCTCGAAGCCTGTTAGTGCACCAACCCCGTCCTCTCTGGAGGTGTGTGGGCGTTTGCCCCATGTGGCACATGACTCAATTATGTTTATAACTGCACTTCATGTACACGTTTGCATCACTGCCTACGTAGGAGCGGAGCTGCTGCCGAGCTGCAGACTGCTGCTACGTAATCCGCAGTGTTGATGTTGCTTCTTTTGACACAATCGCAGTTCATCACAAACATGTGTACAGACAATATATCTCACGGCTTTGTTTCACCTCGACTCAGAGGTGCATTGGAGTAGATGAAAACATAAACATGTGTAACTGTGTCGTCCTCCACCATCAGCTGTGATCGCTCTTTTACTCCAAGGCTGTGATTGGTGGTGTTTTTAAACCGTACTCACATGTGCTCCCATTAATATGAATCAGGGTCGTCAGATACTCGGAGCGTCTCTCAGTGTAACTCAGGACAGTTTAACAGCCTCCACAATAACTTTTAAGATGAATCATGAGGTGATATCAACATTATAATCCTCATGTAGTGAGGAACTGTTGTATCGGGGTCATCAAGGTCATTTGTTCTGGGTGGTTTAAAATCAGTGAATACGAATGATCAATAGACTAGTTCCACCTTGTTCCTGGTTCTTAGGAAACCTCGTTACCAGATTTAAAAGAAAAAGAAGTTCGGCGAAATGTCCCTTTTTCAAGTACTTGCTCCATTCACTCACAGAGGACTCCGCCACACCCTTTACATGACAATGAGAAACAAACACCCGGAGGAAATGAGTTGTGTAATTGCTCCTCTTATGACATGCAGCACCTGAGCCTCCAACAAGCTGTTTATGCAACAGCAAACCAATTTACGCCTCAGTCATCGTCAGTCCGGGTGAAGAGCGTCGCTCTCAATGCCATCTGACAGCACATGGAACCGATCCACCCCCCCGATCGCAGCGACATAACCCAGCTTTGGGCCGTTCACCTTCCGTGATACATATCAATGAGTGTCGTAACACCTGTCAGGAACACAGAACGGGTCTGTGGGAGTTTAACAAAGCTCTGATTCGGCAGCTCCACTTCAGATCAATAATTTCACACAACAACGACACTGTTTATTCCCAGAGGCCAATTAGAAGAGAGGAACAGTATTCAGGGAAGAAACACACTGAGGTGCTCGGAAAACTCTGTTTGCAGACACTGCTAGTTCTTCATCAGACACGAAGGAGTGAAGTTTGCTTCATTGTTATTGAGTTTGGATGCTGCGGATTTTTGTGGTTCGGTGCCTCGGCAGTAAAGATTAACTTGCAGACGCATTTCAGATCCAATTTCATGCTGCAGACAGGCGACAGGTACTTTGTGCCTCAATTTAACACACCTCCAATGTATTTTAAGTAGCGTGTTAGTCTTGTTCAGCCGTCCTTCCCTTGTGCGCCCGGGATCGTGTAGTGAAACCCATCAAACTCCAATCAGAGTCCCTCTTGCTTCGCCGTGCGTAACTCCGACTCCCTTGTCAATAAAATATTGTGATCATAAATCTAGATTAAATGTCTTCCGCCCACAGAACAGCAAAATGAGCATCCCACCCTCCGCAGATCTTTAAATAGCTTCCCCCGTGAATCACCGTTCATTCAATAAAGAAGTTCTGGATTTGAGTCATTGATTCCGTGACTGACATGGTGACAGCAGAACACATGAAGATGGCAAATCTGGGAACGTAGGAGGTGACGAGTATTAACCGGGATTGTACTCGGAGGAGGCAAACCGCCGCCGAAGAGAAAGTTCTCCACTATTTTTAACTTTGTCTTGATACTGTATGTAGATTTCAAAACATCTGGGGGTTTTCTAAGATGCTCAAAACATGAAGATACGGTGAAGTGAACGTACGTCACTTAAAATATCTCCTGTGTTTACGTACTGGAGGCGTTCAAGTTTCCACATCACACAAATCCTTCTCGTAGGTGTACGCACTAATGAGATTTAAAGTGAGCACATCAAAACAGGTAAATGTGAAAGCATTTGTCTGAGTTTCCGTGCCGTTGCCGCGGCGACGGCATCATTGACGCAAACCGGTAGGCAGTGAAATGGAAGATGTCAAAGGTAGAGTCATACGATGGTCTACCTGGGAGGCTGTGATGCTATCTGGACGATTACCGGAGGAGGAAATACTGGGAAACACTTCAACAAGTTTTCCTTCAGTACTTTTAGTACGTTACATTAGTGTGATTGTTTCCCTCTTCGTGTGTCTGACGAAGCCAACTTCAGCCTGCCGAGCGGTTCCCCCCCGTCCTCATTAACTTTTATGGAAACCAGATTAGCTCACGGCACCCGGAGGGACGGAGGACGAGTCTCCGCGGATGTTCCGGGGTGGAAGGAGGACACCACACATCGTCATACTTGCTGTTATAATAAGATCTGCTGAATCAATGGAAGCAATAACTTCGTTTTGCGTCGTTTTGCGTCGACAGGAGACGTTCGTGTGCGAGGACACGTCGGTCCGGAACGTTCCAAACATTTAAATCAGACGCTGATTCACATGGAGTTAATCAACCGTGTCGCTCCAGGGCCTCTTAGCCTCAGCAGCATAAATAATGAGTTCTATCCAGGTGTACCTAATAAATTGGCAGGTGTATAATATACACCTGCCAATTTATTAGGTACACCATAAATATATAAATCATATTATGATTTATATGAGCATTTAATTGCATGCCTGATATAAAGTATATCTTAGTATCTTTCTTCGTCTTGCCGTGTCTGTTTCTCTCCGCCCGTCTTTCTTGGCTCACTTTCTTTTCGCGACACCATCCACCCACCGTGCCGCACCTTCCTGTCCACAGATCAGACACCAGTTATATTCTGAGGCTGGCGGTGATCCTGTGGATTGCCTCAACATGTCCTTCAAAGAACCTGGTGCAGCCGGCTGACAGTACGACCGAGAATCAGCGAGACGCCTCTAACACCTGTCATATTCTGGGATTCATGACGTGGCGATGATGCAAGTGCTACCAGGATTCACCTTTTTTTCCTTCTGAAACTTTATCACCCAGGTCCTGTTTGTTTTGCAGAGGTCTGCTCGGGATGCTGCAGCCGTGCAACCGTGCTGGGCATCGAACCCCAGAGGAGGACGGAGGTAATCTCCATGCTGGGAACCAACCCCCCCGCCCACCGTGCCAACCTTCAGCCGTGGATCATTGTCAAGCTTAAGTCAAAACTAACAAGCCTTCTTCGTCTCGAGGTGCGACATGGAGTGCTCTGAGTGCTCTTTTGTGCCCTCAGATTGCACAACACTTCCTGTTGCCTCAGGCGAGAGAGAGCCCTGCAGAGCATCCGCAGAGCGGCGGTACCGTTTCCCTGCGTCCTGTCGTCATTGCATATTGCACATACATTTCTGTCCATAACATTATTAGAATTCCTTCCGTGACTCACCGCGCGTCGAGTTCTCTGCAAGTGCTTTATAATTGACCTGCTTGGCTGCTGCAAATTATCACACCACTTCTATTCATTTAGTGGAAATGTCGGAGGGTTTTGCTTGCCAGCTACTCGTACTCAAGTTGGACCTATTCAATTTCCATTTGATCCTCAGGTAGCATATAATTACCAATAAGATTTTACCTAACGTAATTTCTTTGTACTCCCGTCACCCTGTTGGATCATAACAAGAATAATGCACAGGCCTTTCCCGGGCACACAGGCTGCTCCTGACTCCGGTAACCCCGGTGAGATTACCAGGCTGTGTTGAGTTCTTTAAATGTAAATCTAGATGCAAATATGTTGTGATTCCGTGTGCAAGCGTGCACGGATGTCTGTTCAATACAAAGCAGGTGCATCGAAGGGAGGGAGGAGGTCTGCACAAAGGATGATGAGAACCGGAAGTCCTTGCTACTCCGGTTTAAACCTACGAGGGGCAGAAGAGAGCTGGGGATGCCTCCTCTGCCTCCTCTTCGCCGGAACATGCACACCGTCTGAGGAAAATACAGGCCAGGTCACTAAAGGACACCTCGGCAGTGTCATTTCCTCCGGCCTCTTCGGCAGACTCACATAACAATGTTGACATATGTTAAACCGTCCTCGGCTGTATTGTCCTTTGGTTCCCACTCTGCACATTTACAGTATGTTAAGACACATTTGCATGCACTCACATTATACACCCGGAGATCCCTGATTAACAAACGACCATGACGTGACGCACAGCAGCATACAACACCTGCACCGAGGATGGCATCAGTGATTCATCCCATCAAGGTCTCCTCAATGACTCAGAAACAAGTGAAGACCAGATTAAAGCTGCTCATAGGTCCTTCTTTGAAGAATGTCCAAGTAGCTGACGCAACACATCTATTGTAATCACTTAAACAAACAGCTGAAACAACTTTAAACTTCGTTATTAATATATACACATCATAACATCGCCGCAGGATGAGAGCAGATCTTTAGAGATCGTTAACTTGTGGCCTCAAAATGATCTCGTTCCCACAAGTTATTGGTTTAAATCCACGTAGTGCAACGATACATTATTCTCCTACTTATAAACAAATGATCTACAGAGGCAGAACACTGACGAGTGATGCTGTTGAGTGCACGACTGCTTTGTCTTCATGTGGGGGTGTGACGGTTCTTTAGTATTTGCGGAGTTGGGCAGCAGGTGGGAAGAGTTTCCAGCCTGGTAGCCTCGTGCTGCAGACCGGCCCACACACAGGGTGTCGGGGTGGGAGTGGACCGTGTGTCAGGAGTTAGTCATCCTACAACTTGTAGTGGTGGATCAATAATCAAACAAGAGACGTGACTTCTTGTGATCTTTTGTTTTGTTCCGTGTTCCTTTTGTTCTGCACAGCTCGTCTGCTCCTACAGAGGTGGTGGAATCTTAGTGGGTTGCAGCGGCGGTGATAATGAGGGTGCATCCATTAAGAAGGCTTCGTCACCTTGTTATCTGCAGTGCTCATCGGCGCTATTTAGTAGAACATCAAGTGTGGAGACACTGAGGTAAGTGCAGCCTCATGCTGTAATGGAGAAGATCCAGAAGCAGGAAACACCACGTGTCACAGTCTCCTAAGAAGCTGTAGACTAACTAACAAATCAAATTCTTGTACTTCATATCTGTACTTAAACATCTCCAGAATACCCAACTCAGGATTTTGAGTAAACAAGCTTCTGGCAGTTGTGATGACTCAATTGAACAAAAGAGAAAAAAAAACAAGGAATTACTTGCGAGCTTCGGAGAGCAGATGCAGAACTGCACAACAGGAAAAAAAAACAGCTCAAGGCCCATTAACAAGCTCTTCTAACGAATTCCCCGGAATTCAAACGATCATATCAAAACATCGCTGCAGTGCAGATTCTCCTCGTATTGTAATTACAGTGGTCAGAGACGTGATTAATGAGTGATACTATTAACGCTTTAATACCTTTTTAATGGTCATTTTGGAGGCTGTAATTCTGATGAACTATAGTGGGTTATACTGAGAGGTGTTCCTAATATTTTGTCCATCCCATACATATCATTAGGAGCAGCTTTGACTTCATTCAAGATTCAAGATTTCAAGATTGAAACTGTGTTTTATCATTCTGCAAAGCTTCTGCAGGTTAAGAAAAACGCAGTTTGCTGTCGCATCCCTCTGTTTGTGCGCGTGTCTTCGTAACCGCGGTGTCAGGACATGAGAGGGAGTCGGGGTGTGCCAGGCGGCGAGATCAATACGGAGGCAGATGGCTCCACGACTCCTCCGAGACATCTGTTTGCTCTGACTTACGCCGCCCGTGCCAGATGCAAAGCAAAGTGTTTGATGGGCAATCGCCACTCGGGCGGGTCTCATGGCAGCATATGATGCTGTTTATCATTTCTGGTGCTGATGTTACATCTGCAGGTCCAAATCACCTCAATAAGTCAACTTGAACGTTGACGCAGTGTTTCCTTAAGGTTTGGGTGCACAGATTAGTTTAGTTTCAAACTGTTCTTCTTTTTCAGTGTGTCAATTTATTTAGTGATTTGCACGTTTGCTCTGCTGTTTCCTGCAAATTGGCACAGTTAGAAGCATCTCAGGGGAAAAGACTTGCATTTAAAACTTGACTCTGATGTTAACAAGGCACTCAGAGAGAATGAACGTTCAAGTTCCCCGTTTATCTAATGATGTTTTCGTTTTAATGAGCCCCAATTTAGCTGCCTCAGTCCAGTCCAAACATTCTTATTATAATGATAATATTTGAATATTTTATTTTCCAAGTGTATTTGCATGTTTTCTTTGTGTAACAAACATCATCTGAGCCAACGAAGAAGCGAAACACACACTAATATCATCTAAAGAGCCGCCAAACAAACAACATTCGTAATGTGGCCGAACAACAAGCAGTTAAATATCTATTTACTGCGACTCTAAATCGGCTCGAACACTCAGTGTTTACTCGTTTGTTTCTAGGTTTTCGGGTGAAATGTAGCGCCCGACATAATGGGCGCCACTTTGTTCTTCAATTTTCAGAGCACAATCAATTACGAAACATTTATCTTGGCTGAGATTGTCCAGCCGCTGAATGAAAACAAATACAGAGGTCAGTCGGGATGGTGCTTCTATAAATGTAAAGCAATCAATGTATTTTTCAAAGATTGCAGATATATACACAAACGTCTTTAAAGACAGGGTCCCCTTGATGAGGAGTGATTGGACGCCATTAATCTGAAAACCCTCTCCTATAAAACCTTCTTCATTAAATCTATTTCTGCATGGTTGTGTGGCCGTTTGTGAATCTACGGCTCCCCTCATCATCTTATACTGATATACAGTATCTCACCTCAGAATAGAGTTTTAATGATAGTTTTTTTCTTCTGTAGTGCTTCTTGTATGATGTCAGGACCAGAGTGTGATCCTGTAGTAGGAGCAGCTGCCGCTATGAGTGATAGAGACATTTGGCTGCTTGGTCACTGGGATCGAGGCTAAACAGACCAGATAAGAGATTCAGGCAAGGGGAATTTAATAATACTAGTGGAACAACCGTTCTAGTGCTTTGATAGCTTAGCTCCCGTTAGCATTGGGCGTCTTCACCAATATCTTCGTACGTTTCTTCCTAAATTTGTTCCTAACAAGTCCTTTGTCTTCGTAACAGGCAGTGCATGTTGTTCCTAATTAACATATGTAGTCGCCCCATGCATCTGTGCATCCGTGCATCAGGCCATCAGCCGTGCGCCATCCTGCAGCGAACATCTGGAGCATGTGTACATATGTCGAAGCCATTCTTCCACATTTGATAAATGTTAGTGTTACATTTCCTCTCAACTTCTCTTATTTCTAAGTTCCAAAGAGGAGCTTCCTGATGTGTACTTTGATTTTTTTAAAATCTGACAAAGTCTAATCCGCTTACATTGAGAGGCGTCCATCTTTATATACAGTCTATCATAAAACAATCTGAATTAAACATTCAGCACGTGTCATAAGAGCAGTTCTAGGAAGGAGAGCACAGCCTGGTTGTGATGTCGGAAGCCTCTCTTGCCTTTCGAAGAAAGCTGAAATGATGAAGGAGCACTTCTTCATCTTCGCCTGTGAAGGAGATGGAGGGCTGCTCCTCTGGGCTGCACACAAGACATTTCCACTTATGTCTGTCTGTCTGTGACAATGCAGTCAAAGATTAAAGCTCCCTATAGAACTTCTATCATCAAAGATGTCTGAGAGTGCTCCGCCACCATCAGCATGAGGCGGATGCAGCATCCAAGACTTTGAATGTTGGTTCTGATGGCATATGTAGACATTCGCAGCACGACTGGAGTTCTCAGCAGTTATCAACCTTCCACATGAATTCATCCTGTTGGCTGCACACTGTCTGTTGTTAGTCAAAGGTGGGACGCTTGGCATTGAAGCTCAAGACTTTCACAGATTAGGTTCCGGCTTTCAGGCGATTTATCAAATATCAGCATTTCCATGGACGACCTGAGGACTTGTGCAAAGAGGACAGAGCTCCGGCGAGGCTGTGCACACGTCACTTCTGTTTCTTATCAGCTTTAAACAGGCGATGACATCCAGCCCCTATATATTAGTAGTTAGTTCGCTGTCTCCTTGAATCCTTACTTCCGGCAAGAGACAAATGACCTGCCGAAGTGGAACCCTGACACTTGAACACCCGGCGCAGAATGATTCTCTGTTCCCATGGCAACCTAATCAGCTGAGGGAGGCTGGCACGTGCAGGGTGAGAGGCACAGTGAAGTTGTTTCTGGTGCGTAGAAAAAAAAAGCATGTGCACAGTTTGGTGTTTATCCTGATTCTCTCTTCTGCACAACAACTGCTGCATGATGTACAACATGCACGTTTTCTTAGCAACATACTATGTCAACAGCATGTTGCATGTTATTGCTATTAGTGCAGATTCGTTATCTCTGCACACATGTGCAGTATATTTCCTTTCCTCTGATTTCTAGGGAGCATTTGTCTTTAACTTTAATGCCTGCAAGACATGACGGTGCCCCCATCTCCTCTTTATTCAATCGATGTCCTTGGATTATGCATCTGTTTGAGAGGATGACCTCTCTTTCGATGCGCCGCTCGCTCATCCCTGATGGCTTCTTTGTTTCGATCCCCCGACATAACGTTTTCATCCACTCACATCTCATAGTTTGGTCTCCCTGCCTGTCTCTCCCTCCTCTTCATCTCTCTGAGCATTGCTTTTCTATCTGTCTTGCACACATTCAGCGTATTGTCTGCCTCTGCCTCGCCCACCACTTCCGCTCGCTCCCGGTGCCCCCTCCCTCCCTCTCCGCGTCTCCCTCTTGTGCTTTGGTTTCTGCCTCCCAGCCAGGTTCACATCAGCATAATGTGAAGCTCTCATGTTTCTGCCCACAGCTAAAAGCTGTTGCTCTCTTACATCGGCCCATCTCCTGCTTCTCCTAATTTTTCCCTCCTCTTCACTATTTATCAGTCTCTTTAGTCTCTCCATTTACATCTGTACAATAATTTGAAGCCTAATGCCCTCAGGCCCGAAGGATGATCAAGCAGATTGAGCCAGCAGCGCTGCAGACGAGCACAGACGGATGATCATGATTCATTTCAATGAGGGAAATATATAATGATGGTGCAAATGTTCGATGCAAAGTTTCACTCAATAAATACCATAATGTCCTTATATACAACAACATAAAACTTAGAAAAAGTTTAGTTGGACTTCCGGTTCATCAGCCAGGAGTTTGTCAAGATACCCAGACAGACAGACAGACGGTTAGAATGGAAGTAACAAACACGACGGGAGATTCTGATCGACTTGAGATAAACGATCGACATATATCCAATGCATAATTACCTTAAAGCTTTTATATAATTGCAGTAATGCACAAAAGCAACATGACGTTCACTTTAAGACCTTTTAAAGAAACTGCACAACACGAATCTGTGCAAGGAAAATGATTCATTGTCGGAAAATGTGATGGATTCTTATACAGCAGGTGATTTTAATTAGCCCGGCACCATGTGGCTGGAGTGTGTGTGTGTGTGTGTGTGTGTGCGTGCGTGCGTGTGTGTGTGTGCGTGCGTGTGTGTGTTGTCCGACCAGTGATGTAAAAGTCCTGCGTGGAGAACTCCATTCTAGTGAAAGTACAGAAGTATTACCAGTCTAACAGCAGAATGCAGTTAAAGTTATAAAAGTACTTGTTTCTTCCCTCTGATGACAGATTATTGTATATGACATCATTAATCCTGAAACATAAGTGCGCCACTGCTGCAGGTGGAGGTAGTTTGAATAAAAAGTTTTAATATCCGGGGACAATTAATCAATCTTAACAGGAGAGGAAATACTATCCTGTATGGAAGAAAATATAATATGTCCCCCTGAAATATACTTGAATGAACGTATGAGATAATAAAAAAAGTACAAGTTACAACACATGAGTGATCCGGCCTGCAGAGCTGAGACTGAAGAGGATCTTCGGGCCTTTGTGTGCTGGGTATTGTGTGTCTGCAAAGGTTTTCTGATTGCATTGGTTCACTGCTGCTTTCCGGTACGAGCACAGAAATCCTTGATGCATCGCCAGACAGGGACATTAGAATAAAAGAATGCACTGGGTGCGTTTTATTTAAGAATATATTCATGCTGAGTCAGCATGTTATAACAGCTCCTGCAGGGATCGGTGGAATAATCTGATCAACAGCATTAATTCTGGGGGACCAGCAGCAGGTTATATGGGTGTGTGTTCCCAATATCTTCCATCCTCTTGTCTGCTTTTCATTCAAATACGTCTGCATGACCACAAGCTGCACTATTTCCAGAGGTGACATACTTAGATGTCCTAATGGATCACAGCAACATGCCTATTTACACATTTGTGGCTTCCAAAAGCACTTCCCCCGGGCTGACGAGTGGGGGAAAGGCAGAGAAAGGAAGAAAGAGTTCCCATGAGCTGAATGGGTGTAATGGAGCCACTCGTCGGCCTGTTTCATCCATTAATAGCCACGTTACAGTACCAACATGTATGACATCATATTCCTTTATCTTATTTTTAGTTGTGTTCCTTACATTTTCTCTGCGTAATAAGGGTGAGAATAGTTTTTTTTTTCTTTTTCGAGAACACATCTGAAGATGAGTCAGGTTTGAGTGCAGCGTCCTGATTGTTGTGTACTTTCCGTGTCTTCCTCGGCAGCTCCCCGCCGTCTCTTCAAGAGCAAAACACACGTTCTGTCTCTGTTTACAGGTGGGAAACAGAAAGCAGCTGACGTGAGTACGAGCTACACCTCTATTTATGTCTCGTGTTCTTGTCCTTCGTTACCCTGTTCTTCAAAGTGTAGAAAGTACAGGTGTGAAATTGTTCCACCAAAGTGCTGCCGACCTGCTACTGACTGACATTCTCATGTGTGGCAGTGTGTCACTGAGAAAGTTTCCCCCTGCTGTTATCTGCTCGCAGAGGTGGGTGGGTGTGGTTCCAGTGTTGATATGTCCTCGCTTGGTGACGGCGAGAGAAGCGGTACAACACGTCCAAGGACTTTCTGCCCAGACAAGCAGAGCACCAAAAAGATATCTGGGATAACCAATGTCAAAAGCTTTTACTGGTTATCACTACAGCTGGAGGTTCTGTACTTACTCACATGATGAAGATCTACCTCCGTTCTATGCCGACTCTTCAACATCCACGTTCTTCAAACCAACAACTGCTAAATCTGGAAGAGTTATAACCGAACCACGAACAAGCGCTTGGAGCATCATTAAACACCCACAATTAAACCACTCGTCCAACATGTTGCAACGCTGACTATAAATATAACTTCACCTCTACTAATGTGACAGCAGCCTGAACGTGGGCCACAGCTTCACATCAACCTGCCAAACTAATTCATTCTTAAAAAACTCCTCCGCACTTTCAGCCAGATAATGCAGTTTCATGTGTTGATATTTCAGGGCCTGTCAATCACGGTGTTCTTAAAGTGACAGAAATGACTGCGAGCACCACAAAGAGTCTTTTCACAGTTTCATCCAACAGACTTTGAAAGAAGGAAACTTTGTCCTACCTATGTCACTCCTTGAAGATCTGGGATGATTGTTTCTCAAATATGTGCACCCCTGTAGGTACTTTGGGGTACTGCAGTTTATTTTTTAATTGTTAAATTAAAAAAAAAAACATTAGTCCAGCATAATAACCAGAACAATTACACCACATTAAGTGCAACGTAAATGTAAGCGTCATTCATTATTCACATTTGAACTGCCCTAATGATGCAAGTCAACTGATGCACATATTTGCGATGACTCTTATCATCACTCAGTCGCCTCCCTAACGACCGCCAGTGATGAAGATCCTCAGTGTTGCACAAAAAACATTTTTCTCACTTAATTCTTCTAAAAGATCCATTTCCTTGCAACCTACACGTCCTAATGGTGCTACACCATGAGAGGAAAATGGTTTTCCATAAATCGAGTTGATGATTCCAAACATTTCAAATGTGACATTACAGTTATTTTTTCCGTGACAGCGCAGCATTTTATTGCACCGCTTTAAATCTTCTGCACTCTCCAGGGAGGTACTTGGCTGCACAGTAGTTCAGAAGACGTCCATGATTGGATACAAAGTTTGAGAACCCACTGGTCCAAAGGTTGGAGAAGGCAGAAGGAAACGAGCCGTCTCCTTCTCCTCCATCCACGGCTGAAGTGCTCTTGACCACCGACTCCCCCCAAACACTCTAGACTACAGCTTCAAACTCCTCGGGTGTGTGTGCGTGCTCATTGTGTGAGTGTGAAACTCTCTTTGTTTTGTTTCTTTCACAAGATTAATGAAAATTGAATGTTCTCATCGATATTGTTTCTTACGTCATTCAAACACATTTCAACTCAGCTCACCAGTGCAGCTGTGAATCTCTCTCTTTCCCTTGAGTGCATTTCCAACAAGACACAAGAGCTCTGCATCTTTGACACTCAGAGTGAAGCATTGCATTTAGCATATTAATGCACAGTCTGTATTCATGTGTTGTATTACACTACAACAACATTACGCAATACTGCAGTGATTGACGGATATTTTTCCGTGCAGCTGCTGACAGCCACAAACTAATTACACAGTACGGATTTCAGGCAGGTTGTTTATTACCACATGCTTTCGGGCACTGTAGAAATATTCCAACCCTTCTTCATTGTTTTGCACCGTACAACAGGGAGCAGAGCAATTAAGTGCAAGATGCATCAATTTCTTTTTTCTTGCCCCAGGAAACAACAGAAAGGGCCGCGAATAAGGTCAAACATGTTGTGTAAACAGTGGCGCAGTAATGAGTTGTTGAAATGATATTCGGTGGCATATTCAAATGTCAAAGATCCTTTTTTTTTTTTTTTGCCGTCAGACACCCACATGTGGGGAAGGCTGGCAGTATGACTAAATCAACTTTAGCCAAGCTGGGGCAGCCGGGCTGATAAATAATCTCATGAGAAATACTCCTGCACCTTAATCATAAGTTACTGATGGTTGTTGTTTAGTTTGTATGTGTGTGCAGGAATTTTTCTTTGTTTTTCTCTGGGGGAACTTGTCACTTAATTATCTTAAAGTTCAGATGATCCATCTGAACTTTTACAGGTTCGGGTGGTGGTGGGGGCTCGAATACAGACTGGGAGCTGCAAAGAGTTACTCAGTGAGAGCAGATGGGTTTGAGAGGGTAGCATGTGTTTGTGTGTGTGCATGCACGCACACAAACACACACACGCGTGTTCACACGTTCACTATAAGTCCTACTTTGCACACATGACACGTCCTCTTATCTCAACCAACGCCACATATTCCCCTCTGAACCCCGTTACGGGCACGGCACCGCCCACATCCATGTGTCAGACATATCAGCCCTTCCCACACATGCCACTGTACTTATACAGTGTAGACTTTACTTATCATCACTTATAGCGAGCATGAATCTCCCAGTCTTCCTCGGTGGATCATTCCGCACTTGTCCGAGGGTGCAAAGTTCCACACTATGAGTAACATACATAATGACAACTGAGTGGACCAGTGTGTCAGAGACGATGTGGATGAGAGGATATGGCAGAGAATAATAGTGTATGCAAGTCAGAATAATTGCCAGAAAGGATGTGTGTGTGTCTGAAAGGTTTACATTAGTGAGGTGATCCATAGGAAATGAGAGCCGGGGGGTTCAAATGCTGCTGCCATTGCTATACAATCGCGGCGAGTTCATGATTATATGTGAATTATTCATTTTCCTTGAGGGCAGACCAACTTCATAATGAGCCTATTGTCTCCGTCACTTTGACTGCAGCAGATGTTGCTCTTACACAAGAAGCTTTTAGAGATGTGATCTCCCCTGGTGACCCGGCAAACTCTCCAAAACACCGACTGAGTCAGTCTTCTTCTTACTTTATTTACAGACACCTTAACCTCACCAGAACACTCAGACCCCTTTAAACGATCTATTTGTCTCTGTTGTTAACTCAGACGAGGACATTATATGTCAGGTGCCATTTGTTTAATTGTTTAGAGGCGAGAGTGGCTGAAAGTTTTTCTAAAGTATCTGTCTAACTCTTCATCACTGCTCCAGCACACACTGCTGCTGGTCTCATATATAACATGGTATCATCAGCATAGAAAAGTCAATCATGTCAATCAAGCCATGTTTCATAAAAAGAGTAAACATGTCCTGTCTCCGGACAATTTCAATAATTCCTCAGGTAACTGCGAGAGCTCTTCAAGTGCGTTTGTTTTCTTTCTGTGGATATGATGTCGAGCACAGAGCACGAACGCGTCTCAGAATAACTTCTCAATGACGGAACAATTCGCCGCAACAAATAAGACGTAAGTCTAATTGCTCCATTTTTAAAAAATTTGCTGGATTTCAACATTTATTTCACTCCGTCAGCTACATCCAATTCCGTCATGTCTTTTTTTGGAATCGATGACAATGGGAAAAATCTACCGCATCCCACTCACGCTCAGAGATCCATGCATATTTATGCAGCTCTATGAGGGAGTAATCCCTTTAAATTTGGCAGCGTTGCTCCGCTGAGGACTATTTTGAATGTGTTGAAGCAGTTTCCTCTGGAATATACGACCTTTACATATAATGGCAGTGAATACAAATAAAGCTATCAGGCTGTAAAATGACACGATGGTCGAACTGTGAAGGCGTCATGTTAATGGTTTCTCCATTAATCCATTACAAAGAAAGAAATAAAGAAATAAACATTAGCAACGATGGGGAAACAGTTTCCATGTTCAGTATATAGGTTGTCAGACACTAAACTATTAAGAGGTATTATTAATTAAGTGGGGTCTTACTTTATCTGTTTTGTTATTAAGTGACAGGAATATAATAATAATGTAATTTCAATACGGCTGCGGCCAAGAATGAGTCGCTTTCGTCTCAACAGTCCTTTTCATTCCCGTTGGACTGCGCCAGTTGTCTACTTACTTGCCAGTACTCGAGTCGTCATGACGCATGTGAGCTTCATAGATCAGCAGGGAGTTGGCAAGCGGAAGCTTCCCGGGCAGTAAGTGATAGCCGGATATTCTTCCTTAAATTTGACGTGAGCTATTTCCAGCCGCCGACCCAGACCAAGTGCGTATGTGAGAAGGTTTTAAGGGAGATGATGTAAAAACGTGGGCAAATGATATTATGTGTTTGGCTGGCATTTAAAAGAAACACTAAATAGTAAATAGGATAGTTATGAGGGTGGCAAATGACAGAAAATTACCCTGAGAACATGTAAGACGTTTATCCTTTTTTCACTAATCACGTAGGCCATAATATTCCCATAATTTCCCAACGGGTTGTAGATCACAAAGGAATTAAATGTCAGCCGTGATTCAAGCATTTCGCTGACTGCTTCATCCACGGTGACGCAACATGTGTCTTCTTATGTTCCTGAATTGAGGAACCAAACAAACAAACACACAAAGTCCAAGGATTGGCCTGCAGGGGGCGGTAGAGAGACGCTGCTATCGCTGCTCGTTAACGATGAATCCGCTGTTACTCTGTTGGATGAGGATGAACCGATCATTAGTGACGGTCATGGAAATCAAATGTTAAGAAAAGGCCGTCACATGAGCGTTACGAATTCTAATTTACACGATCCAAACAAATTGTCTTTATACGTCCAAACCCAGATTATTGACTGCTCCGAGCTTTATTTTTTAGGAGCTTGGTGCATTTATCAGGAACATTTGGAGACGGCCTTACAGTACAAGCTTACATTTTATTATATATAAAATTGGTTTTACAATTTTTTTTACACGTGGGAAAAACAAACATGGACCATGTGATTGATGTGCCTCATGTCAGCTTCTCTGTGCTGATGTCATCGTATACAAACAAACAGAGGCTTGCTTGAAAGGAAGCGCGTCAAACGGAGCACTTTGAAAAGGTTCTCCCTTTCTAAAGACTGAATCCTGATCTATTATCAGTGTAATGCCTCAAAGGGCAGCTACACATTAGTTCTATATATATATGTAACAGGCTGGACTGACTGCAGTGTGGGGACTGGTGCAGCAGGGGAGCTGACACGACAAAAAGATTGTGTACCACCATGTCAACAAGAGAAGAAGATGATGCCCTATTTAAACTGGGGAGGAAATGCCCCGCTCCCTCTCTTGGT